>JASCZW010015943.1:0-30274 GCA_034211315.2 Aedes japonicus
CTGTTTCCGAGGAACTGAGCTCAACCAAAGCTTAGACTACAAGGTATGATCTTCTCCCGATCATCAATTCAAAACACAGCATTGAATCGGATTGTCAGTCAACAAAGCAAAATTCCACAGTTCTACGCACTTCTCTTCCTTTACCCAGTGCCGCCTTCACGATTCCCTGGACTATTTCCAGGGCTGTATAATGAACGATTGTGTCCCAGAGACGGTTTCATTGCGAGTATAAATGCCTTACTTTCTTCACAGATTGTTCCTTCCGAGAAAAATATAATATATTTTGAATCACTTTGTGAAACAGCCCATAAAGTTCGTATGCGCAGCTGCACATGATGGCCCAGAACTTTAATTTCGCTTTAGAACGCCTTCAGCCACAAGGCCACTTTGGGCAGCGGCAAAGTTCCCACTCTGCATTGTGAAAATGGATAATTTTCAGATGAGGTACCTTTCATCGAAATTCACACAATTTGTTATAAATGTGCCGAACGGCAACATGGTTATGTTTGCAAATTCGCGCCATGCAGTTGTAAACTTGGGCGAAAGTTTCATCCTTAATATATAAAGAATGGATTGTGCATTGAGCATTTGCCCAATGAAAACCTTTCGTATAGCGTCCGAATAACAAAAGAGTATTCTCAGAGAAGTCAGCAATTACACGCAGTCAGCTGCTTCCAAATTGCCTGCCTTCAAAGGAAGCCGTTGCTCCAGGTACAAAATTACGTGAGATAATTCGCCGCCTTTCTAAAAATACTATCAGTCCCTTTCAAGTATCTATCTTACTGAATTCCAGATGACAACGATCTGCCTGTTTGGGTTGCCTAAATTCCGCGAATTGATGTTTCAAGAAAACATCAGGTTACTTCTCCAGTACCAGGCATACAAGCATTGATCTTGCTCACCAACGTTCTTTCAGTAGGATTTCACAGAGTAATTTAGAAACAACAAGATACGTGCCTTTAATTGTTAGAATAAGTTTCTTACCTGCTAAGTTCCAAACACACGAACATCTGATGATAAATGCATACGTTAAGACAGGCATGCTACACTTGAACTGCAAAATACAGGCTACGAAAAACAGAAAATCCACACTGAAAAGATACAGCCTGAATCAATGAAATCACGGGTTCAGAAACGGCAGTTCTGACGGATACATTCCATAGATAAACTGCACTTGAGTTACTCGTTTTCTCTGATAAAGGATAAAGTCTATTATAGCTAGGCATTACAGTAGCAGGAATAAGCTTTTATCCAATCCCTGTCTCCTCCTTCCACTGCATAACCCATATAGTCTGTGAGTAGGCCTCCCGTAACTATTCATCAACAACATGCAGGCATCTGACACTCGCGCTTCCATTGTGATATTAACTGGCCCCTAGCGTGTTTCACGAGTTCGGTCTACTCAATGGAATAATTCTGTACATGAGTTGCTCTACAGTCAGGGCCTACGCTACAAATTCCGGCATGAGTGTCTTCCGCAACTTTTCTATACACCCGCATGACTTGACTGCTAACGGACATTGACAGGACCCAGGCTACAAAGGCAACCCATGGCTGAGTAGACCCTAGCAAAGTTGGTCTCGTGTTAAACAATTTGAGGCTGATTTATAGTTCTTACATTTAATGGAATCAGAATTCAATGCCTCCCTACTTTATGATGGAGACATTAATACGTCAAAACTAGAACATAGCTATCATGAATTAATCATGAGTCAGTCTCTGAGAATTTCACTGAAATGATTCCTGCATCTAGCGATGGAAAATGATGCCCCATGTGTATAGAAAACTTGAAATTTCAAAATTCAACTAAAACGGCTTGATGAATACCTGAGATTATCTGATATGTCTTGTAGAGCATCGCCTTGATTTTATAAAATATATAAAATAGGTCATCGTTAGTCCAATATTTGAAATCATAAAAATAAATATATTGTCCATTTTAGCAATTTGTGTAATATTAAACCAATATTTTAATACAAACAAAAAGTAATAACTCTCTATCTATAAAACACAAACATCAGAGCCTTGTTCAAAGTGATTTTCAAATATAAAATCTGAAGAATGTCGATTTGCGCACTTATATCGAACATGGTCACCTAATAAAGGGTCTTATTGATGCTAGACATACAAGCGATTTTGAGCAAATCGACATTTTTTCAACTCTATTCTTTCCCGTGAATCGCTGTAAAATATATATATATATATATATATATATATATATATATATATATATATATATATATATATATATATATATATATATATATATATATATATATATATATATATATATATATATATATATATATATATATATATATATATATATATATATATATATATATATATATATATATATATATATATATATATAATATATATATATATATATATATATATATATATATATATATATATATATATAATATATATATATATATATATATATATATATATATATATATATATATATATATATATATATATATATATATTATACAGCGATTCCACGGGAAAAGAATAGAGTTGAAAAAAAAATGTCCGATTTTGCTCAAAATCGCTTGGTATGTTCTGCATCGAAAATAATAAGACCCTTTTTTTTTATTAGGGTGACCATGTTCGATATAGGGTTACCAGAAAAATCGACATTCTTCGAAATTTTTTATATTTGAAAAATCATAACTTTTGAACCGCTTGATCGATTTTTAATGTTTTTTTATAAATAGAAAGATTATTACTTTTTTGTTTGTATTAAAAATATTGGTTTAATAATTAATGTACACAAATTTGCTAAAATGGACAATATATTTATTTTTTATGATTTTCAAAATGTTGGACCACAACGACTATTTATTTTTATATATTTTTATAAAAAATCAAACATTTCTACAAAACATATCAAATAATCTCAAATGTTCATCAAGCCGTTTTTGAGTTGAATTTTTTGAAAATTTCAAGTTTTTTCCTATACACACATGGAATGAGCATCATTTTCCATCACTTCAAAATAACTGCGGGAATCATTTCATTGAAGTTATCAAACTTATTCCTGATTAATTCATGATAACCATGTTTACAAATCTAGTTTTATTTGTGAAGTAATGTACTCATCATAAGTAGGGGAGGCTGGTTCAATTCTGATTCCATTAAATGTAAGAACTATAAATCAGCCTCAAATTGTTTAAAAGCAGAGACCAACTTTGCTAGGGTTTACTCAGCCATGGGTTACGCTATAACTGGAACCACAATGGTCCGTTAGCGTCCAAATTCAGCATGAGTGCTTATAAGGATTGCAGAGGCACTCATGCCGAATTTGAGTTGTAGCGTAAACCACGACTGAGTAAACTTAACTCATATTTTGAATTATTCCACATTGAGTGAACCGAACTGAAACCTTACTAAAGAACCGGTTAATACAATGAAGCACGAGTGTCAAATTGCCATGTTTTGATTAATAGTTACAGGAAACCTACTCCTAAACTATATGGTTATGCAGTGGAAAGGAGAACAAAGTTGGATAAAAGCTATTCCTACTTTTGTAATACCTGCTATAATAGACTTTATCGCTTTATCAAGAAAGAAAACGAGCCAGCAACTCCAAGTGCAGTTTATCTAGAATGTGAAAATCAAGAACTCACCGTTTCTGAACCGTGTTTAATTTTCAAAGAGCAATATCCTACTTTTCAAATTGGATTTTCAATATTTTCCAGTAGCCGCCCAAACAATTGTATTTTGGCTAGTTCAAGTGCAACGCATACTGTCTGCGTATGCATTTATCATCAGAATGTTGAATTATTGTTTAAAACCCTTAAGGTTAAGAAACTTATTCCTAACAATTAAAACGTATCTTGACTTGTTTTCTAAATTACTCTGTGAAAATCCTACAAAGAAACGTTGGTTGAAAACCTAAGATCAATGCCCGGGTACGCAGACACTGGAGAATAACCTGATGAACTTTCTTGAAAACATCAATTCCTTAGAATTTAAACAACTTAAGCAAACAGATCGTTGTCATCTAAATTCAATGCGAATGGATGCAGAAGAGTTTGTGGAAACATTTTTAGAAAAAATAAGCGAATTATCTCCGCATAATTTTATTACAGAGCAACAAGGTAACCACTTGAAAGAACTTAAAACTAATTTGGAAGCAACTGACTGCATTGTAATTGCTGACTTCTCTGAAAATTACTCTTTTGTTATTCAGGACGCTATACAAGGTTTTCATTGGGCAAATGCTCAATGCACAATCCATTCTTTTGCCATATATTAGAAGGATGAAGCACAAAATTTAAAGTTTACAAGCTTCATAGCAAACGCAGAATTTACTAAACATAACCATGTTGCCGTTCGGCTGTTTATAACAAATTGTGTGAATTTCATTAAAAAAAAATTACCTCATCTGAAAAATATCCATTTTTTTTCTAATGCAGAGTGGAACTTTTTTGCCACTTGCTAAAGAAAATGGCCTTGTGGCGCTTTAAGAGGCGTTCTAAAGCGAAATGCAAGTTTACAAGGCCATCATATTACAACTGCATACGAACTTTACTCTTGGGCTGTTTCTAAAGTAGATTCCAAAATATATTACTTGTTTTTCTCGGAAAAAGATTACAATGCAATGGAAAAGAAAATAAAGAACCGTTATACTCCTGTAAAACAAATCTCTGGGACACAATCGTTTCATTACTCTAAGCCACAAAATGAAAATTACATTATCGTGAAACGGTTTTCGTTTTCAAAAGAAGAAAAGTGCGTTAAATTGTAAGAATTTTGCTTTGTTATTTAATAATCAAATTCAATGCTGTGTTTTAATTGAAGGTAATCAGAGAAAATCCTTGCTTGTAGTCTAAAGCTTTGAGATTTGAGCTCCAATTCCTCAATATAGCGGAGCTTGGTCCAATCCGGACCCTGTGGCCAATTCCGACCTCCCAAGATTCTCTCAGACAGCGCTGGTTGCCAAAATTTTAATAATACCAATGGAAAGCTTTCATTACACAAATAATTTCAGCGTAGTTTGCATTGGTCGGAGAAATTGTGTTTTTTGGACTTCAAAATTGACAACATTTGAGAAAAAATGTTCTACACACTAAAAAAATGTGTATTCTAGTTTCGGTTCGGTTCACTCAAAATGACCCTAATGTGGAATAATTCAAAATATGAGTTATGTTTACTTAATCGTGGTTTACGCTACAACTCAAATTCGGCATGAGTGCCTCTGCCATCCTTATGAGATCTCATGCTGAATTTGGACGCTAACGGGCCATTGTGGCTCCAGCGTAACCCATGGCTCAGTAAACCCTAGCAATGTTGGTCTCTGCTTTTAAACAATTTGAGGCTGATTTATAGTTCTTACATTTAATGGGGTCAGAATTGGACCAGCCTCCCCTACTTATGATGGGTACATTACTTCACAAATAAAACTAGATTTGTAAACATGGTTATCATGAATTTATCAGGAATAAGTTTGATAACTTCAATGAAATGATTCCCGCAGTTATTTTGAAGTGATGGGAAATGATGCTCATTCCATGTGTGTTTAGGCAAAAAACTTGAAATTTTCAAAAAATTCAACTCAAAAACGGCTTGATGAACATTTGAGATTTTTTGATATGTCATGTAAAAATGTTTAAATTTTTATAAAAAAATATAAAAATAAATAGTCGTTGTGGTCCAACATTTCGAAAATTATAAAAAACTAGTATATTAATTGTTTATTAAAGTCAACAGGTAAAATATTTGCCCCAATGACCGGCATCTTAAAACTAAAATCACAAAATTAAACAAACTGACAAAAAACACGTCTAAAACTACACTTATTTGTTTCTCTACGTACATTAAAATCAAATACTAGGTAACAATTATTAAAAAGACGACTCATGCTGCGCATTGGCTCATGGAGTCCATAGTTGGTTCTTGCCGCTGGAACGCTCAGGAACGAATGTGCGCGTAGATTACGGCGGCGTATGTTGATGTCTAACATGCTGAGCAGTGAAGAACAATCAATGTTGCCTTGCAGGAGATCGCCAATAAAACAGGATTTTGCCACGTTACGCCTTCCATCAAGTAGATGCAGGTTGATGAGCTGGCACCGACTGCTATAGCTGGGTAGATTGAACGGGTCTCTCCACCTGAGATTACGTAGGGCAAATCGAATGAATTTCCGCTGGATGGCCTCAACACGCTGGATTCCATTCTGGTAATAGGGAGACCAGACAACAGAACAATATTCCAGAATAGGGCGGACGATTGCGCAGTAAAGCGATTTCAAGCAGTAAACATCCTTAAATTTTTTGGCAAAACGGAACAGGAACCCTAACTGTGATGACGCCTTAGACACGACGTATGCTACGTGGTCTTTGAAAGTCACTTTGGAATCGATGAAAATCCCCAAGTCCTTAACCGTCGTTTCGCGCTGCAGCTCAAGCCCTGCCAAAGCATAACTGAATTGGTAGAGTTCACGTTTACGGCCAAATGAAATCACCGAGCACTTGGACACATTCAATGTCATCCGGTTGATGCGACACCATTCAGCGAACGAACCCAGCTGTTGTTGCAGAAAAACGGCGTCTAGTGGATGCTTTATCGCGTAGAACAGCTTCAAATCATCAGCGTATGAAAGTTTTAGGCATTTGAGGATGAGATTGACATCGTTCATGTAAAGCAGGAACAAAAACGGCCCAAGGTGACTGCCTTGGGGCACGCCGGACAAAACTGGAAATGGTGACGAAACGTGATCACCGATTCTGACGGACATACTACGATTGGTCAGGTAGGATCGCAGTCAGATAAGCAAGTTGTTGCTCATTCCTAATTTATCAAACTTGGCTATTGCTATCTGGTGGTTTATTTTATCGAACGCAGCGGAAAGATCCGTGTAAATAGCATCTATTTGATTACCGTTTTCAAGCTGCTTGACCAAGAAAGAGGTGAAACACGTCAAATTAGTGGATGTCGAACGTTTGGGAATAAATCCATACATTAATTGTTGTGTTATATATTCTCCATGCGAGGAGTAACGATTATGATGTAGAAGGAGATGTTCGCTCATCACCATGAGGCACCAAGAGTGAACAACAATGTTTTTGGCTAGAATTGAAAAATATGAAGAGAAAGTTTTGATAGTTCCGCTAGTGTGCGGCAGGCTTGGAAACATAGCAGATGTTTTAGGAAAATTGAGCGAAAAGGGCATGTGTACAGTGGTACTCGAACCAACGACATTTTTGCCTAACATCCCACTGCGGGGTAGGTTAAAGCACGGACTAAGTCCGCCACTTCAACAGGCAAAAAATGTCCGGTTGGAAGACGCTCATGTACCACTGTGGCTTGTATAGTTATTCTAGCGATCTATTGTGTGCACTCTGTTTACTGATGCGCACATGGGAGAGGAACTCTCTCCTTTTTTGGGTTTGTTTTGATTCGCACCGACTGACGATCACTAAAGTTTTTCTCGTCGTCTCCAACGTAGAGACCTCGGAGAGAAACACCGTGAAGCGATGCGATACTGGTCCCCACCAGTATAATTAATGGTTACCACCATTTATGGTTTCACATACATTAATTGTTATGTTATATATTCTCCGTGCGAGGAGTAACGATTATGATGTAGAAGGAGATGTTCGCTCATCACCATGAGGCACCAAGAGTGAACAACAATGTTTTTGGCTAGAATTGAAAGATATGAAGAGAAAGTTTTGATAGTTCCGCTAGTGTGCGGCAGGCTTGGAAACATAGCAGATGTTTTAGGAAAATTGAGCGAAAAGGGCATGTGTACAGTGGTACTCGAACCAACGACATTTTTTGCCTAACATCCCACTGCGGGGTAGGTTAAAGCACGGACTAAGTCCGCCACTTCAACAGGCAAAAAATGTCCGGTTGGAAGACGCTCATGTACCACTGTGGCTTGTATAGTTATTCTAGCGATCTATTGTGTGCACTCTGTTTACTGATGCGCACATGGGAGAGGAACTCTCTCCTTTTTTTTTACAAACCCAAAAAAGGAGAGAGTTCCTCTCCCATGTGCGCATCAGTAAACAGAGTGCACACAATAGATCGCTAGAATAACTATACAAGCCACAGTGGTACATGAGCGTCTTCCAACCGGACATTTTTTGCCTGTTGAAGTGGCGGACTTAGTCCGTGCTTTAACCTACCCCGCAGTGGGATGTTAGGCAAAAATGTCGTTGGTTCGAGTACCACTGTACACATGCCCTTTTCGCTCAATTTTCCTAAAGTGCGCGTAGCTCTGCACTAGCTTCCGAAGAATTATTATCTCAAACAATTTGGATACTGCACTTAATGCAGCTATGCCCCGGTAATTTGAGACCAGTCTCTTGCAACCTTTCTTAAACACTGGGAAAACATATGACTGTTTCCAACAGTTCGGAAATATGCCAGTGGACAAAGAAAAATTGAACACCTTTGCTAACGGAGACGCAAGCAAATCCACGCACCGTTTCAGTACAAGCGATGGAATACCGTCCGGACCACATCCCGTTGAGGACTTCAATTCCTTGCCAGCTGCAATAACCATGTCATTGGTGATGGCGTAATGCATTCCGGAGGCAGGAAGACGGGGCACATTACTGGTGGCGAGCGCGATATCCTGCGGGTCGAGCAGCTCGTCGGAGAAAACGTTGCTGAATTGGGAACGGAAAATATCGGCAATACCGGCGACGTAATCAGGTTCAAGCACACCATCCGTCATCGTGGAGGGCAAACCGACTTCCTTTCGCTGATCATTGACGTGACGCCAAAAATTTTTCGGGTTGGACTTAAAGTTGTTTTGTAGACGATCTTGATAAGCGTTATAAAGATGATCGTTTAATTGCTTGTACTCAGCGTTCGCTTTCACGTCACACGATTTTGTAGAATCGGTGCGATATTTGCTGTGTCGTCTAAGAGCTGCCTGCTTCACTCTTTTTAGGCGCTTGAGAGCGGAATTCGACCAAGCTGGTTTAGGTGATTGATGTTTCATCCTCACTGGAACAAACTGATCGATGGCATATAGCAGTACACCATACATTGTCGATGCAGCGAGGTTGACGTCAGAAGCATCGAGGATCTCATCCCAGTCAACAAGTCCTAAAAAATCGTTCATTCCGCTGAAATCAGCCTTACTGAAATCGTAAAAAACACTTTCAGAGGAATCACGGAAGCAACACAATGGATTTACTGCAAATTTCAACTAGCGGTGCTGGTGCTTCAAAAACTGTGCAATCCTCACACAGATCGTCACTAACAAAGCACAGATCAAGCATGCGATTATTCTCGTTTTGAACGCCAGTCAGTTGCCTGAGCTGAGCGGTACTATACGCATCAAGCAGTTCTCGTGATGTCATGCCAATCGTAGATCGAGAAACGATAGGAAAGTAGTGCCCAACAGAATTTTGCTGCCAGTAAATCGTACCCAGGTTGAAATCGCCGAGAATGATCACTTTGTCCCTTGGATTCAACTGCGAAACGACCCAGTTCAGCGAGTCAAGATGCTTTTCGATAAGAATCGCGTCATTTACTCGGTCGGGAGGAAAGTAAATCACGCAAACGTAGAGCGATGCATCGTCAGTAGCCAATGCAGCCCATATTTGCTCGGCCGATGAGCTATTGGGAGGATCGACCGAACGGGATTTGAATCTCGAATGAACAGCAAGCAGAACACCGCCACCGATACTCTTGTTGCTGTTAGAAGGTGACCGATCTTGTCGATAAACGGTGTAGGAATCGTCAAAGAGTTGATTCGTCGTAGTGTTTCCGTTAAGCCAGGTCTCGGTGAGAGCGTAAATGTCATAGCAACCATCACTAAGGGCCAATTGATACTCGGCTAGAGAACTATTTATCCCACCAACATTTTGGTAGTACACCAGGACACTCGAAGTAGCAGCTTGTTTTGGTCCTCGGGTGGCAGTCATGGGAGCTGCAGCTCCCTGCGTAACGGTTTGTCTCGTTATCTCAGATGGATGAGCGCCTGATTGATCGGCTGCAGAGCGAAGCTGATGGTAGTTGCTAGAATGAGTGGTTCCGATCAGACTCTGGACATTCGATGAAATAAAGGAATACTCGCCGGGTAGAGGTTGCTGGAAGACCCTTTCACCACATTCGACCACAGGACCAGGACGACTATGTAGAACGACGGCAGCGTGTGGCAGGACTGGGTCAAAGGGCTCAAGGGCTTCCAAAGGGCTTCCTACGGCGCGTCCTGGTGTCCGGAGCGGCTGACAGTCTGATCTGGGTGTCTCGAAGCGATTGACTACATCATTACTGTCCATTTGTTTATCTAGTTGGGGTGCACTCGAGCTATGATTGGCAGCATCAAAGACCGTATCGCTAGCACAGGAACGTCTGAATTGCGACGGCTCGACTGAGCTAGGCGTCCGGCGTTCCGGGTCCAATGACGGTGGGCTCGGTTGATAAGTGAAATTGCGCGAACATGACGTTTGGTTCGAAGCACTGAAAGCCAAAGAAGCATCACGAAACGAATCGTTCGGAAAAGCAGCGTACTTGCCTGCGGTAGAGGTTCGGAAGATCCCGTCTCCCAACTCAAACACAGGGCCGGAACGGCTGTTGTTCGCTGGCGGGATGGGCTCGACTGCAATGAGAGGGATAGGGACTTCCTTTGGACTTCTGGCAAGTGTGCGTTCCGGTGTAGAGCAAGATGACAGTTGGTGGTCGCATCCGAAACTATCCCAAATAGGCACGATAGAAGAAGCGCTGGAACACGAAAACTCATCAGGCAGAGAATTGTTACAAATCGATGCATACTTGCCTGAGTGAGGAGTTTGGGAAACCCTTCCACCGAACTCGACCACAGGGCCAGAACGACTCTGATGGCAGGAGATGGAACGGCTTTGGTGGCAGGAAACAGCTGGCGCGACTGGGTCGAGTGGCTTGGGGTCTCCCATAATGCGACAGGCAGTGCGTTCTGGGATGATTGCAGCAACGGTGAGGGGCATCGGAGGTTCGTTTCGTAGGCAGCTAAAGCAGCGACGAGGTCTATTGTTAAGATTCGGTACTATACCTTCGTCATCTGTAGGTTGAGTTTGTCACTGTTCCGGTCCATTCCGGGCGATTTTGGTAACTTTCTTCGACCGAGAATCATCGAACTCGCGGAATTGAATACTTTCCGGCCACGATTCGCAGGAAAGGGCCACATCCCTTTTATTGTGCTTGACACCGACTTTAAAGGAAACATAGTTTAACGTCGACGGATCTATTCCTTTGGGAACCAGTTTTATAACCCGTGGTTTCTCATGTGTCTCCAAACACAAACACTCAGAGACGAGAGATGAAATTTCGTCATTCGTAGTACTGGGATGAAATGCTGATGAGTACACCCAAAGCAGATCGTCATTTAGGTCAACGGTTTTGACTGAATCGATAGGAGCTTTTTTTCCGCGAAGTATTGGTTTATTCTCAGAGCTGGACGAAGTGCGGCGACGCTTTGGGGTGCCACGAACAGAATCAATGCGATCATTTCTTGGCCAGCGTGGAGTTGAGCTGGCTGGAATCTTCGAATCAACTTTGACTGCCAGAGCAGTAACAACTGAATTCAATTTAGCGATATCCTCCTTCATCGAGTCTACTGCATTCGTCGTCACAGTTGTTTCATTGACGTTACGGCTTACAATATTTCGAAAGTGGCCGTTTGAAAAAAGCACCGCACACTGATCGCACATCCAGAAAACATTGTTTGCGTACAAACCAAGTTGATCGAGAAGCTCGACATCAACTTTTGCGCAAATTACGTGGAATGTATCGCCACAGAATCCACGACAAACAATGCGTTCGGAATCCGAAACAGTTTTAAGACACTTTTTGCAGGCCATGATATTAATATTCGTTGTTTCTGGAAACCGCCTTTGAGTATGCAACCCAGCAATAGCGTAAGAAACAGCACAACGGGGACGGGTTTAGCTCGAAGTGACGGACAATGGGTTTGTTGTTCGTCAGCAGATAATGGGTTGGGAAGCGACGGAGATGCGACTAGGCGGTAAATCACACAGCACAATAAATTAAAAATAGATTTTTTACGCGATTATGCACTGGACGTGAAAAAAAAACTTAATTCCGTAATGAACGATAAAATAATAAATTAAATGACGCTAAATACAACACAGAAAAACTTATTTAACACGGGTAAAAATATGATTGAGCGGCGAAGTAAAAATAATCGTTGTTATCGATGCGAATATACACACAATATATTGACCATTTTAGCAAATTTGAGTAAATTAATTATTTTAATCAGTATTTTTAATAAAAAAAATAAGTAATAATCTTTCTATTTATTAAAAAACATTGCAAATCGATCTAGCGGTTCGGAAGTTATGATTTTTCAAAAATAAAAAAATTCGAAAAATGACGATTTTTCTGGTAACCCTATATCGAACATGGTCACCCTAAAAAAATAATAAAATACGGGTCCCATTATTTTCAATATAAAACATACCAAGCGATTTTGAGTAAAATCGGACAACTTTTTTTTTCAACTCTATTCTTTTCCCGTGGAATCGCTGTATATATATATATATATATATATATATATATATATATATATATATATATATATATATATATATATATATATATATATATATATATATATATATATATATATATATATATATATATATATATATATATATATATATATAAAAACGCAGTGTCAACCCGCCGATGCATATCGTCATATCGGTACGTTAGCATTCTTCCTTCAGACAAGCAAACGTAGACGGATAACATGAGAAGATAGTGTCAGCAAATTGCAGTAAATAACTTTGTCGTAAATAATGTAGCTTTATACTTTGAACCTCGTTTGTAATCAAAATTAATTTGTTGAAATAAATTCAGTTTGGTTTGGAGGTTAGACGAAGCAACATGTAGTTGCCTTTTTTAAAAAGAAAAACCAGGAACTCCGGATTTTAACTGGCGCAGTCTAAGTAGGATCTGTGCTCAGGATCGGTTTCGCGAGTGTTGTTCGTTCCGGCTTAAACTGTAAACGAGGGAACATCGTCATGCAGCAAGAGCGCCATTGATGGCATATCAAAGGATAGTGGGCGGACCCCGTAAGAGATGGATCCAGCGCAGAGAACCAGCGAATGACGGTAGAGGGCGAACCGTATTATGAGCCTGGCTTACGGAATTATGAAAAACGAACGTTATTTAACATGGAACCACGCTAAAAACGGCCAAATTATCAGACATCAACTACAAAAAATCAAGTCTATAAAATCATCAAATACAGCAGTCAACTAACCAGCAAATTTTTAAAATCATTGCGTGAAGAGTGCAGACATGTGTTGAAAAGAGTTCTTGGAAATCAACTTCGAATTTAAACCGAATCGGGA
The DNA here is from genome assembly GCA_034211315.2 of Aedes japonicus. Classification (NCBI taxonomy): domain Eukaryota; kingdom Metazoa; phylum Arthropoda; class Insecta; order Diptera; family Culicidae; genus Aedes; species Aedes japonicus. The sequence continues at coordinate 13,338 of JASCZW010015943.1, forward strand.
CGCTTCGAACATAAGGAGGGACGAGTTGAGAACGCAGTTTCCTAGCAGCAAACAAATCACCGCAACCAGCAACACGATTAGCACCAGCAGCACCACCAACAGCAACAACAACAAGAACAACAGTATTCACCCAGATGCATCGTGTCAACCGGCCGATGCATATCGTCATAAGGGTACGTCAGCATTCTTCCTTCAGACAAGCAAACGAGGACGGATAACATGAGAAGATAGTGTCAGCAAATTGCAGTAAATAAATTTGTAGTAAATAATGTAGCTTTATACTTTGAACCTCTTTGTAATCAAAATTAATTTGTTGAAATAAATTCAGTTCGGTTGGGAGGGTAGACGAAGCAACATGTAGTTGCCTTTTTTAAACTCCGGATTTTAACTATAAATTAGAAGAAAAATTAGAAATCTCCATTTAATTCCAACTACCTTTGCTTATCTTCGACAGATACGCGTATTTCCTCTACAATGTGCAGACTTCTTCAGTGTCTCGTACTAATAACTCGACTTAAAGAAAACCATCGCCACCTGCCGTATATATATATATATATTTTTTTCCAAATACAAAACGTTTACCTATCATTATTTTGTTCATACCTATATTATTATTATTTTGTTCATACCTACCCTGAGTCAAAAACAAATGTACTTTATATCTACCTCGCTTTTTTTATCTATACCTCACCTAATTATTGTGAAGCAGCGGGTGCTCCGCTTCGTCGGGTTTGATGTCGTTTGGATAGTAAGTTGAAGTATAACCGTTGCCTTAGTCTTTGTTTAGTAGATTTGTGTTCTGTTGTTTGTTTATTTCCAAGCTTTCTGCGACGTCTAATTTCCAGGGTGTAGATGTAGTCCGTAATATTGTGATGTCATTCGTCGTTATGTCGTGATTTTCCGTGAAGATGTGTTCTGCGACTGTTGATTTGAAGTTATGTGAAATTCCTTTCTCGTTCTGTTTGACAGCCTTAGTCACCTCCGCTAGACGCTCCTTGAACCTTGTTGCCAAGGTTCTCTTTGTTTGACCTACATATATTTTGCTGCAGTATTTACACTTGATTCTGTATACCCCTGCTCTGCCTAATGTGTCTACTGAATCTTTGGTGGAGCCTAACATCGATGCTAATTGGTTGTGCCTACTAGAAAAAACTAAGTCTAAGCCAAATTCCCTAAGTCGTGGTTTAAGCTTTTGTGTAATGTCTTTATCGAAGGGGACGGATACACGTTTCAGGGGTTCAGGTGAGGGTTGTTTGTGATTTCCTATGAAGATGTTTTTCCTTTTTGTTAATGATCGCTTGAATTGTCCTCTTTTCGTACCCATTGATCAACAACAATTAACCACCAAACTGACCACCACACTCACCACCAAATTTATAAACAAGCTCGTTACCAAATTCGTCACCAAACTCACCAGCAAATTCATCGCCAAACTCATCACTAAACTCACCTTCAAACGCACCACGAAATTCACCACCAAACTCACCGCCAAATTCATCTCCAAACTCACCATCAAACCCACCACCAAATTCATCACCAAACTCACTATCACACTAACCATTAGATTCACCACCACACCCATAATCAAATTCACCACCAAAATCTTTAACAGACTCACCACCATACTCACTAAGGCATCACCAAACTCATCATCAAACTTACCAACTCACTCAGGAGCATAAGAGTTATTGCTCATCTGTTTTCATATGGCTAAACACACTTTGCAGTATAACCCCTCCCCCTTATCCAAGAACCCTTTACCCTTCTAAACCTCCCTATGTTTGTCCTAGAGAGTTGAAGAATGCGTGTACCAAATTTGGTTAAAACGGATCCACGCGTTCTTAAGTTATTGAGGGTCGTATATAAAAAACGTACAAAAATACAAACATTGATTTTTATAAAGAAGAGATCCTGAAAAAGATTTCTGGATCAATGATGGGCCATTAAATATGAGAATCGGCAGTACAAATTTTACGGCTTTTCTCACACGTTATGAAGAAGTTTACAATGCAACGATCCATCACGTGTAAAGAGTATTTTTGATTGAACATTTGTGGAAAGTAAAAGGAGAAGTGGAATAACACACAAACTATTATAGGCACAAGATGTTCCTGCAAATCTTTGAAATTTTAAAGTGACCAACATACAAAACACGTGTTTGATCCATACATTTTTAAATGAAAAGAGTAGATAACTAAAAACTATTTAAGAAATTTTATGAAAGCATCCATTTTCTCTAAACTTATCCTGAATTACACTAAGGTTTCTTTGTACACGTTTTTTTTTACACGGGTTGTTTTCGGCGATAACTCCAGAACGGAGCAACTTATCGACATAATTCAAATCACATTTTACGTTTTGGGCCAAAAGTAATCATATGGCGGTTTTTTAAAAAATTCACTATTTTTTGGTGTAAATACTTGAAATTTTAAAAACTGTATTTTGACCATTGCATGGAAAGGTAACGCATCCAAACAAAATCGAAGCAATACAAAATGTTTAAGCATGTGAATTTATCAACTCTATTTAGTCTTATTTTACACGGTTCCATACTAAAAGTGGAACGTATCATCGGTGCAAAAAAAAACCTTTGTGTATCTACATAACGTACACAATTTAGTGACTTTTTAGATGTTAATCATGTAACATGTCAAAATAGTATATAATAGATATGTCTCCATTTCTATTTCACCTACATTTTACTTATCTTCAGCATCATTTTCAAGAAGCGAAGTAGACGATTAGAAGATGATAGACCACATTCCATACAAAGTATATTCAATCTGAACGATTTTTGTTTAGTCCTATTGAACATACTCTTTAGGAGTGATTTGTGGCTTGCTGATTTGCAAGTTATGCACTACAGTCACTACGAGAGAGCTAACCAATTTTTTTGACGTAGACTTTGTCTTACGGCAAGGGTAGGATGTCAAATGAAAATCCTCAAATAACGATGTAGAAGGAGATTTTCGCTCATCACCATGAGGCACCAAGAGTGCACATTATTGTTCTTTTGCTAGAATGATAGATATGAAGAGAAAGTATTGATCTCAGTCGTTGCGAATCAAAACAAACCCAAAAAAGGAGAGAGTTCCTCTCCCATATGCGCATCAAAAACAGAGTGCACACAATATCGCTAGAATAACTATCACAAGCTACAGTGGTACATGAGCGTCTTTCCATACGTCAATTTTTGCCTGTTGAAGTGGCGGACTTGTTCCGTGCTACAACCTACCCCGCAGTGGGATGTTAGGCAAAAATTGACGTCCATGGTTCGAGTACCACTGTACACATGCCCTTTTCGCTTATTTTCAAAAACATCTGGTTGATTTCCAATCTGCAGTGCACTGAACGGAACTTTAAATACTTTCTCTTCATATCTATCATTCTAGCAAAAACATTAATGTGCACTCTTGGTGCCTCATGGTGATGAGCGAACATCTCCTTCTACATCATACTCGTTACTCCATGCACGGAGAATATATAACATAACAATTAAAGTATGCTAAAATAACGTCCGTCACGAAATATCGTTACAAATTAAACGCTTATGACTTAATTATTTCAATAGTTCAATAGATTTTCAAGATGTTTAAATCTTCTTCTTCTTCTTCTTTAGCATTTCAAGCTTATTGTTTTCACAATAAATTCATTGCTTGCTCACAACTTAGTGTTCTAAATGCACTTCCACAGTTATTAATTGAGAGCTTTCGATGCCAGTTACCATTTTTGCATTAGTATGATTGTGTGGCAAGTACAATCATACGCTATGCCCAGGGAGTCGAGAAGTTTTCTTTAACGAAAAATTCACCTCCAGTATGGTGTTGCTTTGTAGCTGCACCTTTACCGACTGAGCTAAGGGAGGACCCATGTTTAAATCAATCGGTTGCAAATTTCCCCACGTATCAAGTCAACTATCAAAAAATATCTTTCTACAATTACAAACTATTGAAAGTAACGCAAATAAAAGGTGATGTTCTAAAATATTGTTTTGAAGGCTAAGTTTACTACATGCACAGTATTTCAGTGATTTCCATTTCAATGTTGCAATAAAGATTTCAATGTAGCAATGAACGTTTTTTGCAATGAACGATATATAAGGGGTACACCTTAGCAAACTATCTCTTTCGTTCGGTATTATTCAAGCTGTGCGGAGTGGCGGGGAGCAAATATTGGATTGGCCGCTGGCGCTGGCGGTGGCAAATACCCTGGAGGGTTCACTGGCGACAACCATTGACTAGGTAGCTGATGACTCTATTTTGCTAGGCAGCCATGAGTTTTGCAGTTGTGTGATGAGCAATCGGTTGGCCAAGCCTGTGATTAATTTGTAGCGAGCCAGTGGGTGGAACCATGAGGAGTAAATGTGGTGCTTGTGTTGATCCTGTTCCTAGCCAATTTTTGGTAAGATGCAGCGGATGCAATAATCTGCTTCTGCTAAAGACCGAGGAGCTTTAAACCCAAATGTGCACCATTTAAAATCCGTCCTTTTCAGGATGGCCAATTCAATTTTCCTAGTTAAAAAGTATGTTTGAATTTATCTTACATTTTTCAATTTCCGTTCTAAATTCTTGGCATCCAGCGGCGGTTGAAATAGTTTAAGTTTTCCTTTTGTCATCGCATACCTTAAGCGTTGTGTAAAATTTCTAGAACGGCTCGGAGCGCTGGCAGGCAGGCAGAAAAGGCTTATAGCAATAGTTGCCTGCTTAATAGAAATTTAAAAAACGGCTACCGTCACGAAAAATTTAAACACTGAACGCTTATAACACGATCATTTCTTGATTGATGTATGTTGAGTGCCGACAAGTATCAAAGAAATTTTCCATCACGGACAAGATTTTGCTTTTCTCACATGGTATTCCGCATTATCATTCTCTGTACATGCCAATTAGTATTGTGATGAACAATTGTTATATTTTGTTAACAATTCTTCTTGGAAAGAGTTTATCATCCATAAAATTCCCAGGTATTGTAAAATAATTTAAAATAATTTTTTTCTCGTGGTTATGTGTCTTAGGTTCGTTGTGGATGAGCGAGTCTGTCTACAATTGCAGCAGGACTACAATATGTAGACAAGAAAATACAATTAAAATTGTTATTATCATTTTAAATTTCAACATCCCTTCACTATATTTTCTATGCTATTGTGTAGGTCAGTTTCAGCTTCACATATATGCTTCAATGTCCAGTATAGCCCAACTTACCTTAAATATGTATTCGAAATGATAGGAAGCTTTTTACTGTTTTTTTTTACGAAGGTTCAAATACGATAAATTCTACTGAATAAAGCTTTTTCCAAATTTACCAAAAATGGATCATTTATAATAATTCATTTCATATTTCATAGACATAGAATCATTAATGGGTTCAGACCAAGCGGTGGATTGCTCAGCACACTTTTCTCCTGTGCTATTTTTTTGAGTGTGTCTACAAGCGTTGCTATGTTCTGGGAATGTGCCGAACGTGCCGATGTGTTGATAGCCCAAATTGTTATTTTCTGCTGAGCCCGGCAACCAGGCAATGAATATTGGCAAGGTTGCTGGTTTCTTAACATAAGTCATAGACGACGAGTGGATGTTCGGTAAAGCAGAAGTCGTATGCCAAAAATAAACCCAAAAGGAGCGGGAGATAGTTTCTCTCCCATGTAGGGGATTTGGGAGTACAAATAGACAGTTCGTTAGAACTATTAAAAAAAGCTATCGGTAGTATCTGAGCACGATCAAGTACACAAACTTTTACTAGTCCAGGTGGTGCATTGGATCATGCCTTGACCTACCCCGCATGGGGATGCTTGGTAAAAGTTTGTGTCCCTGTTTCGAAATACTACCTCACAATGCCCTCCACTCAATTTCAAACTACTTCTATTCAATTTTCACCGCCTGCCGTGAGCTAACGGAACTATCAATACTTTCTCTTAACAACTTTTTTCTAGCAGAAATTGCTGTCCACTCCTAGAGCCTCATGGTGATGAGAAATTATTTCCTTCTCAAAACAACATCATCACAGATCGTTACGCCGCGTATGGGAGAATACAAGGAAAGAACTATATCAGTGAAGAATTTTTTTGTTCAACAAAATGATGCTCAGACTGCTACTCAAATGTTTCATGAGTTATTACGATTGTGCTCAAGGTCTGAGAGAGAAGAGCTGATTCGTGTGAACTTATTCTCTGGTTTTTCCCATTCTCGTGGTGAGTTAAATCACCATGTCGTTCAAACCGTCACACTCCATCTCGTGCTGCAATGCTGGCACGAAAATGAACACTGTGAGTCTCTCTAGAAAACAGGTATTGAGCGTTCATTGATGTGAGTAAACACAACATTGCTTGCAATATCCTTTCTTGCTCAATTTTGTAGAATTGTATCGCTGTTTCGCTCAAGGTAGAGAAGTCTACTGAAATCATGGAATGGTTTACCATTCTGTTTATCGCTACTGTTCTATATTTTGCTAGAACTGCCTTTTCCGTGGCTGCTTTGGCAAGAAGTTTGCTAGCTTTAGCCCTCTTAAGTCTCACGTTGGTGCTCGCTGCTTGAAGCTTCATTCGTTTTTAAGCTTTCTGGCTCATAGGACGACTAGATGAAGCAGTAGACGATGTTGCCACAGATTCAACATTTTTGTATTTTCTTTTTCCTCCGATCGCCTACGTTTCGCTAAATTCGTTGTTACCGAGACCTAACACCATGAAAATAAAATGATTATGTTAGTTTAATTTCAAATGTATTCTTGCGCATAGAGAAACACCGAGTCTCGAACATTAAAGAATAAATCCAGTAAACGCACACACACACCGCAATCACCAACACATACGAAACTGGTGATCATGGTCCGAAAAATGGGGGGGGGAGGTGGGATTATGAAATGATCCTGAGTGTTGTGCTTACCTTTAAGTAGAACTTATTTAATTATTTCAAAAGTAATAAACGAACAAATACCTACGCTCATGGGGTAGGTTACTCAGCACAATCTCATTATTGCTGGTTTTGCTTCGCTGTGCTATTTGGATGCACCAGGTGGTATGTAACTCTATTGTACACACTGTGCTGAGTTACCCCGTACAGGTTGTGGTGGTCACCATATATAACGCAGCATAAACAGCACTATTAAAAGTGTGCTGAGTTACCTACCCCGTGTCTACGCTGCAATATTGGGGTTGCAATAACCTATCTTTCAACCAACCTTTTTCTACCGTCTGGAGTGCAAGTGATGATTTAAAAAGCATATAAAATATTTTACCTTTGCATTTTCGTATTGTATTTATTTATTTATTTATTTTATTTTCGTCAACAGATAAAAATGTTCATCCCAATGACCCTTTAAAAAAATTAAATTACATACGAAAATTAACAAAACTTAACAAAAACATATACGGAAACAACGCTTATTAACCTCACGGGATACATTAAAATCAAACACATTATAGCATCTGTTGAAAACGCGGCACATGCTTTGCACAGGTTCGTGTTTGCCGTAGTTGGTCCTTGAGTGCCGGAACACGAAGAACTGTTGTAAACGGAGATTTCGTCGTCGAGTGTTGATGGTCAAGAGATCCAGTAGAGCAGAACAATCAACATTTCCTTGAAGCAGATCACCAATGAAACACGCTTTGGCTACCATACGCCTACCTTCCAACAGATCCAGGTTGATGAGCTTGCACCGACTTTCATAACTTGGCAATCTGCGAGGGTCTTGCCAGCGAAGATGTCGCAAAGCAAAGCGTATAAACCTTCGCTGAACAGCTTCGATCCTCTGGACTGCGTTTTGGTAGAAAGGGGACCAAACGATGGCACAGTATTCCAAGAAAGGGCGAACCAAAGAGCAGTATAATGCCTTCAGACAGTAAACGTCCTTGAAGTTTTTTGCGAAGCGGAACATAAATCCTAGCTGCGCAGAGGCCTTGGAAACAATATACGAAATGTGAACCTTGAACGACAGTTTGAAGTCGAGCATTACTCCCAGATCCTTGACCGTTGTTTCTCGTTTCAAGCGCGTACCTCGAAGGATGTAGTCGTGGAGGTACATCGCACGTTTTCGGCCGAAGGAGATAGTTGAGCATTTGGATACATTTAAGGACATTCTGTTGATTCGGCACCAGTTATCGAACACTTGCAGTTCCTGCTGAAGAAAGTGTGCGTCTTCCGGACATTTTATAACGTAGTACAGCTTCAGGTCATCCGCGTAGGATAATTTCAAGCATTTGAGGACCAAGTTCACGTCGTTCATATATAGCAGGAAAAGGAATGGGCCAAGGTGGCTACCTTGAGGAACGCCGGATGTTACCGGAAAGCTAGATGAGGCGTAATCGGCAATCTTCACGGACATAGTTCTACCAGTCAGGTATGAACGGAGCCAGTTCAACAGTTGATCGTGTACCCCCATGTTGACGTATTTAGAAATGGCAATCTGATGGTTCATTTTATCGAAGGCCGCAGAGAGATCTGTGTAAATGGCGTCTACTTGATGACCGCGTTCCATTTCGCGCATGATGAACGATGTAAATACGGTTAGATTGGTCGCCGTCGAGCGCTTGGTCACAAAACCGTGTTGGTCTGGAGAAATAGTCTGTGAATAGTCATTGACCAGCCTTTGGAGAACAATTAGTTCAAATAGCTTGGATACAGAGCTTAGTGCAGCAATCCCACGATAGTTGGCGACGGACCTTTTGCATCCCTTCTTGTGTATTGGGAATACAAATGACTCTTTCCAGCATTCAGGAAACTCGCCGGACGTTACAGACAAATTGAACACCGTAGCCAGGGGCGCAGCAAGCGTGTTTAGGCAACGCTTCAGGACAATTGAAGGAATACCGTCAGGACCGCATCCAGTTGAAGTTTTCATCTGCTTCCCGGCTGAAATCACCATGTCACTATGAATAATGAAAGCAGAGCCAAATACAGGCATGCGGGGAACATTGCTAGTAGCCGCTTCGAGGCTCTCGGCGTCCAAAATTTCGTCGCAGAAGACACTGCTGAACTGCGTACGGAACAAGCTGGCGATATCCACGATAGTGTCTGCTTCAATAGTGCCATCAGTCATAGTAGAGGGTAGGCCGGTTTCTTTCCGTTGTTCGTTCACAAACCGCCAGAAGCTTTTCGGGTTCGTTTTGAGACGACTCTGCAATTGAAACTGATGGGCGTTGTACAAGCTGTTATTGAGGTTTTTGTAATCGTCGTTGGCACGAGCGTAGTTTGCCCTCGTAGAATCGGTGCGATATCTGCTGTGTTTCCTCAAAGCAGCCCTTTTAACTCGTTTCAAGTGTTTGAGGTCTGAATTAGACCAGGCAGGTTTGGGAGGCTTACGGTTGATTTTCTTAGGCACGAATTGATCGACGGCGTAAAGCAAAATACAGCACATAGTCGAAGCAGCAAAATTTGCATCCCCGTTTGCAAGAGTCGTGTTCCAGTCCACGTCGGCGAGAAAGTTGTTCATTCCCTCGTAGTCAGCATGGTTGAAGTCATAATAAACATTTTCGAAGTTGTCATGGAAGCTGTACTCAGAATTTAACTCCAGCGTCAGTAGCAGAGGGGAATGGTTTCTGCAGCTTTTGACAAGCGGTGTCGGAGCTTGAATGACAGAACATCTTTGACCCAGTTCTTCGGTAATGAAGCATAGATCCAGCAAACGATTGTTGTTGTTCGGAATGCAGTTAACTTGCCGAAGTCTCGTGGTAGAATAAGCATCAAGCAAGGAGAGAGATGCTGGTCTGAATGACGAACATGAAGTATCTGGATAGTGGAAGCCGTTGGTATTGACATGCCATGAAATCGTGCTGAGGTTGAAATCTCCCACAACGACGATGTTGTCGCTGGGTCCCATTTGTGACACGATCCAATCCAAAGAAAAAGTGTGCTTATCGATGAGGCTGCTGTCGTTGACACGATCAGGTGGGATATACACCACGCACATAAACAATGTTCCGGTTTTGGTGGATATTGCCACCCAGAGATGTTCAACCGTTGAGTTTTCGGGAGGCTTCCGGAGGCGAGATTTGAACGTTGAGCGCACGGCAAGAAGGACTCCGCCACCAGATTTCTTGTTGCTGTTGAGCGGCGATCGATCTAGTCGGTACACATCGTACGTGTCGTCGAACAGTTGCTTCGATAATGTGTTACTGTTTAGCCATGTTTCTGTGAAGGCGTAGATATCGTAGCATGCGTCGCTGCATGCCAACTGGTACTCGGCGAGCGAACTGTTAATGCCTCCTACGTTCTGGTAGTACAGAAGAGCTTTAGATAAGGAGGCAACGGAATCGGCCGGTATCGATCTAGAAATGGAAACAGCATCAGGCCAGGTGACATCATTAGAAGAAGGATACTTGCCTTGGATGGCAACTTGGAGAGCCCTGTCCCCGTTACTAGACCCAGGGCCGGGACGACTTTGACGGCTGGAACGGGCAAATACAGCGTCACTGATACCGGTAGTGGGCACAGCTGGGCTAGGAGGGTCCAAGGCCTCCATATTGCTTTGTGACGTGCGTCCCAGACCGGTTGAAGTGGCGGTCGATGTGTGTTGATGATGAGCAAAACATGTTAGGTGATGGGTATGTAGCGGGCTGGTTGAGCATAATAGCGGCGAGTTACTGCAAGCATCAGCATGCGAGGAAGCGGCACTGGAAATCGGGAAAGCATCAGGAGCAGAATACCTTGGATAACACATATAACACACAATAAATAAATATATAACACACAATAAATAAATAAATAAATAAATAAATACTCGCGGTCGTCTCGAGGTTAATAGGAATAACAATTTTAAGGATGGGAAAATTGGGGTGGACATTTTGAACAAAGCATAAGAAACAATGGTTTTCTTATATCTAGAACTTCAAATTACAATTTTTTAACTAAACGTTTTTAATTTAAAAAAATCACTCACTCACACACACACACAATCACACTCACACACAACCGCAATCACATACTGACCCACAAATTCCACAAAAATTTAACCTAAACAAGTAAGTTAATCAAACTACAATCTAAGGCTAATGTTAGTTAAAAACACATAAATGAGTTTCATATGCAATCTGGCGTGCAGCCAAAATGTCTTGAATCTGACTCCACGATGCTCAGTACAAATAACGTGATCTGCCTCCTGGTAACCTTGTCCGCATTCACAGAGATTGCTGTCTCCCAGCCCAACACGGAACAAATGAGCGTTCAAAGAATAATGATTAGACATGAGGCGAGACATCACACGAATGAAGTCGCGACCAACATCCAATCCCCTGAACCAACATTTCTTAGATACCTTAGGAGTGATAGAATGTAGCCATCGCCCTAAATCTCCTTTACTCCATTAATACTGCCAGCTAACAAGTGATATCTGACGGAAAATATAGAAAAAATCGTTGAAGGCGATCTGTCGATCATAAATATCGCCTTCCATAGCGCCCACCCTTACAAGAGAGTCCGCTTTCTCATTGTCAGGAATCGAACAATGAGAAGGGACCCAAACAAAGATGATAATAAAAGAACGTGAAGATAAAGCACTTAGAAGACCTCGTATTTTCATAATAAAATAAGAGGTGTGCTGCGAATAGCTTCTATAGAACTGAGACTATCTGTGAAAATGAAGTATTGATCCAGTGTAAGCGAGGCAACAGTTTCTAAGGAGAAATGAATTGCTGCCAATTCCGCGACAAAAACAGAACAAGGTGCTTGAAGTTTAAGAGCTATTATTTTCATTGTATACACCAAAGCCAGCGGAGTCCTCTTTCAAAGACCCGTCAGTGAAAAACATTTTGGTGGAATCAACTAGGCCAAACTTTGCAGTAAATATCATCGGAGCAATCATAGGGCGATGATGCTCTAGGATTCCATGAAGCTCCTGCTTCATGGATAAATCAAAATGAACCGAATTTCCGAAATCGAAGAAACATGATTGGGAATATTCAGCGAAGGGCTGACATCCTGTGTTATGTACAAATGGTACAACGTCATGAAGCGAGTTTGAAGGTTCAACTCAAGAAGCTTCTCAAAGTTTCCGATCACCTGAGGGTCCATAAACTCACACCTGGTGAGGAGTCGGAGAGATAATTCTGAAAACCGATCCGAGAGGGGCAACATGCCAGCCAGCACTTCAAGACTCATGGTATGAGTCGAGTGCATGCATCCTAACGCGATACGATGACACCGATACTGAATACGTTCCAGTTTGATGATGTGCGACCGAGCCGCTGACTGAAAACAAAAACTACCGTATTCTATAATCGACAAAATTGTTGTCCGGTACAACGTTAGAAGATCTTGCGGATGCGCTCCCCACCAGGTCCCGGTAATTGTGCAAAGAAAGTTGATCCTTGGCTGGCACTTTTGTTTTGGATACTCAATGTGAGATCTCCAGGTGCACTTTGAATCGAACCAGACCCCAAGATATTTAAATGACATGGAATGAGTTATCGGTGTACCCCAAATTTGAAGCTTCGGATGTGCTGGGTTATGCTTTCAAGAAAAAACTACCAACTCAGTTTCCTCCGTAGAAAATTCGATACCTAGCTCTAAAGCCCAAGTAGACAAATTGTTTAAGGTTTAGGTCTCGTGGCAGACGCTACGCCGTCATCTGCAAGTTGTTTCAACGTACAGTTATCGCTTAGACAACCGTCAATGTCTTTGACATAAAAATTAAACAACATGGGGCTTAAACAGGATACCTGGGGGAGACCCATGTAGCTAAATCGAAAAGCTGTAGAGTTTCCATGAGAAGAGCTCATAAGTTTCTCTGGCAGCAAATTGTACAAAAAATTGTTCATTCGTTGATCAACGACAAATTTTTTGCTGCCTGCAAGAATTACATCAGCCCCTATCAACATGGCTTTTATCCCGGCCGCTCTGTTGAAACGAATCTTGTCAGCTTTACGTCGTTTTGCATGGAATGTATGTAAAAAACTACAAGTCGATGCTGTTTATACCGATTTCAAATCTGCCTTCGATAAAGTTAACCATGACTTATTGCTTGCTAAACTGGAGAAAATTGGTTGTTCCATTGCTTTCTGCACAAGGCTTCGATCTTATCTTCTGCAACGTCAAGTATCTGTCAGTATTGGAAACAATTTATCGGACTATTTTTCAAACCATTCCGGAGTTCCCCAAGGAAGCACCCTGGGACCATTCCTGTTCTCGCTTTTCATAAACGATGTTTCCCTCGTATTGCTTAATGGAGGTTTTCTGATGTTGTTTGTAGACGACCTTCAAATTTATCTGGTCGTTCGAAGCCTAGCAGACTGTTACGGACTACAGAAACTTCTTGAAATATTTAATAATTAGTGCGTGCGAAAAATGATGGTTATGAGCATCTCAAAATGTTGCGTAATAAGTTTTGGTCGAACGAATAATGCTATCCAGTTTGATTATAGTATTGCTGGATCTCCACTTCAACGGGTTGATTATGTGAAAGACCTCGGAGTTGTATTGGATGAAAAACTAACCTTTACTCGCCACTTCTCAGGTACCATTGTTAAAGCCAATCGACAGCTTGGGTTCATGTTCAAAATCTCCAGTGAGTTTCGTGATCCGCTGTGTTTCAAAGCTCTTAACTGCTCGCTGGTACGCTCTATTCTTGAGTTTGCATCTGCTGTATGGAACCCCTACCAGGCTGTATGGAGTGCGCGGTTTGAAACTGTACAACTCAGATTTTTAAGATATGCTCTGCGCCACCTTCCATGGAGTGACCCGTTAAACTTGCCTGCTTACGCCGATCACTGTCGCCTGCTAGGGCTGGATACTCTGGCTAAACGAAGGAATGTCACGCAATCTGTATTCGTTGACAAGCTTCTGTTATCTGAATATGATGTTCCTGAGTTGCTTTCGAGAATCAGTCTATATGCCCGAACCCTTCGACCGAGACCGTTCCTTCACGAAGAACTACAAGCAACTAATCATGCTGCAAATAGTTCCATTGTCGCCATGATCCGTCGGTTCAACGTAGATTCCGACGAATTTGATTGCAACATGTCCGCCTCAAGATTTCGTCACCGCTGGCTGAACCGTTTTTAACGTTGACTTTTATTAGATTTAAGTACTTCATGTACTGCCCCCACTCGCATAACAGTCCCTTATGACTTTTCATCACTTTTGAGTTAACCCTATGAATAGTATTCATTTTCAATGTACTTCTCAAAATCATACTAAAAATTGCGGATTTTTATGTTCATGTGTGAAAAAATGCCAAATCATGTGCGTCCTATATTGAATGCACTCGCATAACAGTCTCATAAGCTATTTCTTAATAAAATGATGAAAATTTTCAGTTATTATAGCCTCTGTTGTTTTGTATTGAGATTTTAACGAGTACTACTATTGTATGCGGGCTGTGACAAAATGCCACTGAGGACCAAGAAAACTTCCGAGATTTTAATATATGCAAAGATGTATTAAAAAATTCCTGGAACAGCACAAATTCTTTAAGAACATGTGTTTTTTTACAATTTGTAGTTCACTTACGTTTAGTGTTTGAGTCCTCTCACGGTTCTTTTTCGCTTCTAATTCACCTAACCTTCAACAGTCACTCGTCTCCAAAGCGGGGCTTCTGGTTCTGTGATCGGAGAGAAAAGACACTTTTCACTATTTTAGATATACATTACCAAAATAACTCCATACGCTACCGAAAGCTAACACTGTTGGTTCAATTTAAAACTAATTTATTCGAACTGAGAAAGTGTTTGCGGAAATTTCTAAACTAAAGCTGCTTGGGCAAAACTACACTGATGTTTTGTCTGTACTCGCCTACCGTCACCGTCGGTTTTCCTCTATTGTCTGGACCCTAAGGTAGTAGGTGTGTTGACGTGTAGCCATCCGAGAGCCGAGCGGTTTGACGTTTGCCATATTCGTGCTGAATGCAAGGTTGCCCTATTCCATGGTGAGGCGCGCCGACCGAGGGGTCGCCACACTCCCCCCCGGGTACGCCATGGCTTACCGGTTCATCGCGCTGAACATCCAACACAGCTAGCTTTACCGCTGGGCGTTCATATACTCCCCCGGACGCTGTTTGGACCGCTGCTGACCTTACCCTTCCATCTTTTCCTTGGTTCACGGAGATAATCCGACCCTTGGGCCAGCAGTTCCGTGGATGCCCTGGATCTACGATGACAACAACGTCTCCCACCTCGATTGCTTTGACGTCGCTGAACCATTTCGTGCGCCTTGTGAGGTCCGGCAGGTAATCGCGAACCCAGCGCCGCCAGAAGATGTTTGCCTCCACCTGTGAAGTACGCCACGAACGCTTCAGTGTCACCGCACTATCGTCGAGCAATGTTGCCGGTTTTAACCCGCTGGATGAACCCAGAATAAAGTGGTTCGGTGTCAGGACAGGAGCCTCTGGATCGTCCGCTGGTACATGTGTTAATGGACGAGAGTTGATAGTGCCTTCGATCTCGATCAATAAGTTCCGCAGAACCTCGTCGCTGAGAAGACACTGCGGTTGAATCTGCTGTAGATTACGCTTCACTGTCTGGATGAGTCTCTCCCATGAGCCGCCCATATGAGGAGATGCTGGAGGTAGAAAGTGCCATTCGGTATTGGGACCGACGATTTCTCGTACAATCTTCTCCTGATCCAATTCATCCAGAGCTACAGCGAGTTCCTTGCTAGCGGCCACGAAATTTGTGCCTCGGTCGCTGAATATTTGATTTGGTACACCTCGTCGTACCATGAAGTTCCTGATTGCCATAATACAGGAGTCTGCGCTAAGCGTATGCGCAACTTCTATGTATACCGCCCGTGTAGTCAAGCATGTCATTAGCACACCCCACCGTTTTTCCGACTTTCGCCCTACCGCTACCATAAGCGGACCAAAGTAGTCCACCCCCACGAAAGTAAAAGCTCTGCTGAATGCCGCCAGTCTAGCCGTTGGGAGATCCCCCATAAGAGGTGCTTGGGGAGCTACCCTCTGGTTCTTGCACGCTTGACAGTTCGCCCTTACGCTCCGGAAGACTACGCGCAGCTTTGGAATTCTGAACATTTGCCGTAGCTCGTTGACCACGGTCTCGTGGTTACGGTGATGATAACGCTCGTGATAATCCCGCACAACCAGTTGTGTGATGTGGTGATCTTTTGGAAGGATAATTGGGTTCTGCGCGTCCATCGTAGCATATTCACACCTGCTGTTGCGCTAACAACGGACAGAGAAGATATGGTTTCCGGTTTAATAACTAATTTATTTGGAATCAGTTAAAAAAATCCCTTCAGAGAGAAAGAGAACAAATGGTCACATACTCGGGTCTACTAATATTTAGGATATTCAAAACAATCGTTTTTAGATAGAAAAAATGCATGCTAGCTACTTACGTTTAGTTTTCTTCTGTGATTAATTTGCCCGTACTAGTTACAACAATCGAGTCTGTACTAGATGTAATTACTGTAAATGTGTTTTGTTAGGTTAATTTTTGCATGAATTCAACACTTGATTTACCTTCTGTTTGTACGTAGTTTTTAAACAATATAAATTATCAACAGACACACTGATCTTATTAATTTCAAGCTAAATTTAAGTAGGATAATGAATTGTATATATAGATATGTATAATAATAAATTATGTAGAATAATAAATTGTTTCACTTCGCGATCTCACCTTTTTACCGCACTTTCACTTTCTGCTGACTAATTGAATGACAACAAGAAAAAGTGTTCATCATTGTCACCCGCCGATCGTGGCTGACAGCTCGCAATGCATGTTCGAACTTCGGGAGTTGTTCGAAAGCAAGGTTGATGTGAATCGAGGTGCGTCGCATCCCGTAGGGTTGTGACAATCCCCCTCGGTACGTCACTGCTGTTTCTGTGGCTTACCCTCTTCTGCACCGATGTCCATCACAGCAACCTTGGTGGCCGGCCTTTCGAGAAGTCCATTTGCAGTTTGAACGGTTACGCGGCGGACCTGTCCGTCGCTGGAGCGAACCACCTTCACGATGCGACCCCTCGGCCAGCAGTTCCTTGGAAGATTATTGTCT
>JASCZW010015944.1:0-19607 GCA_034211315.2 Aedes japonicus
CAACATTTTTCAGACCTGATTCGAATTTGCGTGAGACTATATTTGATAACGTTCGATAGTAGAAAAGTATCGTAGCATATAGAAAACAGCACCAAAATGTCATGACATTTACTCCAATGAAGATTAAATTTGGTCGCGGATCAAAAATGTAAAATTGTATGGAAATTGTATCAAAATACTGTACATTTACCAACTCTTCCATTGTCCGACATTAATGAGAATTCGGTCCGACATATTTGCGAATCCGCAAACCAAATTTATTTTAAATAGTGATTTCTCTCTCGTGGGTTGCAAAATGGTTTTTTTGCATACATTTTTACTTGGCTCACACGAAACGTTGCCACATGTCATTCTTTCTGACACAGTGATATTATATTTATTTATTTGTAGTCCAGTAGCGTAAGACATAAATCTTTTAAAATTTGTACCTCTGATACTTATTCTTACACATTCTTACAACATACATACATTCTTAAAACACTTTATTCTAACATAAAAATCTTTCTAAATTTGAGATTTTGTTTTGAAATTGTTCAATTTAATCGGTTCCACAGCAGCCCTCTCTTGAAAATTATTTCTGACGAAGACCGCTTCACTGTGGGTGGTAATGAGTTCCAGTTTACCACACCTCGAACGAACAAAGAACTGGTATAAGTCACCGTGTTTTTGGATGGTATCAATAGGTTCAGAAAACGGTGTCCACGAGTTTGAATAAGTCTGCGATGAAGTATCGGTCGAGACTGCATTGTTAACAAGTTTCTCAAGAAAACGCAAGATCGATGTGCGTAGAAATTTTGTTGGGGACATCCAATTCTGTTGCAGGTGACCTCGCGTGATCGCTGGCGGTTTAATGCGCAGACATACCCGTGACACAGCGGTTGCGCTGCCACGCGTAGCCGATCGGAAAAGCGCACCGGACGGATACCGAAGACTATTCACTGACGAAGAAATGCGTCAGGATCAACGATTTGAACAATTTCAGTCAGTCGGCGCTGTATAGGTACACCAATCCAGCGTGCGAAGACTAGCATTGATCTTTCCACACTGTTGTTCTACTGGGCCATCACACTGCAGATCACTTTGAAATGTGAATTCGATATTCGATACTTTCACCGTCCATTACAATTCCAGGTGTGGGTAGAACAAAACCTCCACCTCTGCGACGTCGACTTGTGATGAACATGAAGTTCATTCCGTCGCGACCAATCTGCAACTCCTTGCAGATCATCATCTATGAATCATCATGAATTTCCTGAAAATTGATGGAATTCTTATAAGATAAGATTTGTAGATTCTTTTAGATAAAGTTATCTAAAAGAATGCCAAAATTGGTTTCTGATATAGTTCATTTGCATTACATTTAAAATTTGGTGTATTTTCACATTTCAATAATTTCTTATATTTTAATACTAGCTGATCTCGGTGCGAGCGTTGCTACGCCTGCAACAAAATGAATGAACATCACATAGAACTGACGCTTTTTTTAATGAGTTTTTTTTTTGAGTAATAAGGAGTTCAAACTTCTATCAGAACATTCTTCTTACCCAGACAATACACAGTTTGTGGCTTATTTACCTGGATAATTCTCAGGATTGGTTGAAATTTGTGTTTGAATTCACCATAGAAACATTTCTTGCATTCAAAAAACCCCGCATACCATTTTTGATTCCATTTGCTTGATTAGTTCTCAAGCTATGCAGAAATTTGTGTTTCATATGTATGCGAGCCTGAAGGGAGAAGTGGTCTCAAACAATCATAAGAACCTTCACCAGCCCCAAAAATACCTGCATACATATCTTGACTCCGATCGGTCAGACAGACAGTCAGACAGAAATCCATTTAATATAAATAAAAATCCTGTTTCCAATAACCCCACATGCCAAATGTGGTTTCATTTACTTGAATAGTTCTCGAGTTATGCAGAAAATTGCGTTTCATTTGTATGAGAGCCCCCTCCCTTTTCAGAGGGCAAAGGGGTCTCAAACCACCATAGAAATATGGCTGACCTTCAATAAAATCCACATGTCAAATTTGATTCCATTTGCTTTATTAGTTTTCGAGTAATGCAGAAAATTGCGTTTCATTTCTATGGGACCCCCTCATAATGAGGGCAGAGTGGTCTTAAACCACCATAGGAATATGTCTCTCCTTCAAAAAATTCCACATGCCAAATTTGATTCCATTTGCTTTATTAATTCTAGAGTTATGCAGAAATTTGTGTTTCATTTGTTTGAGAGCGCCCCCCACCCCTTCAGAAGGCGGAAGAGTCTCAATGACCATAAAAACATTTCTCTCCTTCAAATACCTCCATATGCCAAATTTGGTTCCATTTGCTGGATTAGTTCTCGAGTTATGCAAAAATTTATGTTTCATTAATATGAGAGATCCCTCCTTCCACTTCTAGAAGTAGGAGGCGTCTCAAATCATCATAGAAACATTTCTCTCCTTTAAAAACCTCCATATGCCAAATTTGGTTCCATTTTCTTGATTAGTTCTTGAGTTATACAGAATATTGTATTTCATTTGTATAGGAGCCCCCCTTTGAGAGTGAAGAGGAATCTGAAACCATCATCATTCTTGCCTTTAAAACCTCACACATGCTAAATTTGGTTTCTTTTGCTTGGGATCTCAAACCACCGTAGAAACATTTCCTGCCTACAAAACCTCCACATGCCATATTTGGTTCCATTTGCTTGATTAGTTCTCGAGTTATGCAGGAATTTGTTTTTCATTTGCATGGGATCCCACCCTTTTCTAGAAGCGGGAGGGCTCTCGAACTATCATAAGATGCTTTCCCGGACCCAAAAACCACTGAATACAAATTTGCAAAGCAGTAGGTATAGTTCTCATGTTTGGTTGAAATTTGTTTCATTTGTATGAGAGCCCCCCTTTTAGAGGGAGGAGGGGCTTTGAACCACCATAAAAACATTTCATGCCTTAACAAACTCGTCCATTCCAAATTTGGTTCCATTTGCTTGATTATTTCTCGAGTTATGCAGAAATTTGGGTTCCATTTGTTTGAGAGCACCCCCTCCCCCCTTCCTCCTCATATGACGGAAGAGTCTCAAATCACCATAGAAACATTTCCCTCTTTCAAAAACTTCCACATGCGAAATTTGGTTCCATTTCTCTTATTTGTTCTCGAGTTATGCAAGGATTTGCGTTTCATTTGAATAGGTTCCCCCCCTTTCAGAAAGGGGAGGGGTCTCAAATCAACAAAAACAATTTTTTGTCTTGAAAAACCACCACATACTAAATTTGGTTCCATTTGCTTGATTAGTTCTCGAGTCATGCAGAATAGTGTATTTCATTTGTATCGGAGCCCCCCCCCCCCCCCCCTTTAGGATGGGAAGGGGTCTCAAACCAACATAGAAACATTTTTTGTCTTAAAAAACCACCACATGCTAAATTTCGTTCCGTTTGCTTGATTAGTTCCCGAGTTATGCAGATTATTGCGTTTTATTTGTATGGGAGCCCCCCCTTTTATGACGGGGAGGGTTCTCAAGCTGCCATAAAAACCTTTTTTGCCTTCAAAAACTCACACATGCTAAATTTGGTTTCTTTTGCTTGATTAGTTCTCGAGTTGTGTAGAAATTTGTGTTTCATTTGTATGGGAGCCCCCCTTTTCAGTGAAGGGAGGGGTCTCAAACTATCATAAGATTGTTCTCCGGTCCCAAAAAACTCTACATACAAAATTTCACGCCGATCGGTCCTTCCGCTCGTGAGTTAAATCGTGACAAAGGAAACCCCAACTCATTTTTATTATATAGATGACGATTGGTAGAAATCGCAGTTTTGCTAAACTGTTTATCTTCACAATGGCTACTATAAAACTATTTGGTCATTTGGCAACTTCTCTTAATGCCAATTTGCCGTAAAGCAAAGTGGGTTTAAAATGCTCTTTCAACTGGCCATAATTAAATAAAAAGAATGAGTCCTAAAAAGCATTTCACGAGTTCATAAAGTCAAGATAAATCCTTCGATAGGAGTAAAAGGAATTTTAGAAGACAAGGTTTTAAGATCGTTGTAAAGAAGCTGTGTAGGTTGTCATAAATCTGACTTAAATTTGAAACCTATTGGCACCTCTTGCTGCCATAAGAAAACCATTTTGATTTCTAGTGACTTTCATAAAACTTTAATAAAACTTAATAAAGCTGGATAAAGTCATTTTCCGGAGGATTGTATACGGTCATTCGCAGGATCTAATGACAGTCCACTCAAAACTCTTGATTCCTATGTGAGTGTCGTGCCAAAAGCAGGTTTAAATGCTCCTCGTAGTGAACAGCGATACCAGTAATCAGAGACGCCATGCTGCGATCGCTGTTCTTAGAACTAGGCCATGATTCGGTAAAACACGCAATTTGAACTTTAGAGTCCGTAAAGACGTTTCGTACCTCATAGAGCTTAATAGACGCACACAGAGATTTTGGAAATTTCCGCGGCAGATATTTAACGTCTCAGGCTGTTCTTTTGAGCAGAATTTAGTACTGCTCCCGTAATGTTCCCGAAGGTGTGGTTATGTGACGGAGGCATTAAGTATAGTAAGGGAAGACATTTCTCGAGTGCTGCATAATTACGGAGGAGCAGAAAACAAATATCTCTGGTATACAATTTTCAACTCAAAATGTTGCACTATAAACACTACTGCAAAAAGTGAACGGAAACATAATTACCAATATTTATTCAGCTCGCCAGCTGCAGGTTTCACATAGACGATTCCTTCCTTAGTGTAGACCGATGCCAGCTTACCCACCTTCTTCGGGTGTAGCGCAGCCGACTCAAGCTTGCGCGCTTCAATGGAAAGGTTCCCGTATATCAGAACCCGACAATCAGAATCCAGCCCAATGTGTCTCAGCTTGAGATCTCGTTTCCGAAGATACGCACTGTAGAATAACCCGGGAAAACAATTGTTCCGCCTTCTTTTTCAGACTTCCGACCAGTCGAGAGCTCCTAGAATTGCCACACAAGACCCAGCTTATAGATAACGCCTCATGGCATTGACGAAGTTTTCGTATTTCCTCAATTGTCTTATTCACACTGCATCGATGAAAACGTCTGTCAAATCGCTTCAATAGTCAATTTCTGCCAGATATTCGAACGGAACACGCAAAGTGACCACCCGATTTGAAATCCGGGAAACCCCAGGAATTCAATAAAAACCTTCGTCATTCCAGGAAAACTTGAAAAGAGTGATAATGTTCCATGCCACTGTAGAGATTCAGCTGAGTATTTCTAACCAATTTTTTACTATTCTTGAATGGTATTCATCTAATAGTAGAAGACTATTCAATGAAGAAAACTGGAAACAATATTTCTTTAAACTCTTTTATCAACAAGGGTTGAGCCTTGCAGTTGCCGATTTTTGTAACGATTCGTAATTTTTGTATAGTAAAAGACCACTTTTATCAATATCTGGTTCACGAAGACAGCAAGCGGTAGAAAGTTTGAAGTTGTTCTGAAATGTATTAATAATTTTAAAATTTGACTTAGGCATAGTTACCCAGCTGATCGGATGGGGTGATCCCAGGCAGGATTCTCTGAACCTATTCAAGATTGCGTAGACCAGCCAGGCGATGGATCTCGAGTATTCTGGTTCTTGGAGGACATCCGGAATCATCCAAAGGATTTTATTCTGATCTACCTGCAGTTTCCGATGATGGTAATTGGCGCAACTCTTCCAGATTGGCAAACCGTACTCGACCACGAAAAGAATGATCTGTTTATGAACTGCCAGTTTGTTCTTTGTCGATAGAAAGGACTATCTGTTGACCAGCGAATACAGAGATCTTAACACGCTACTACATTGATTTGATAGGGCCTAAGAGGCTACCCTGGGGAACACCAGCGTCAACGTTATACGTATCTTAATGGGAATTGTTCAGAAAGACCTGGAATGATCTGTCCAACAGATAGTTTTTGGTGATCTTAACAAGATAAATCGGGAAGTTGTATCGATGCAGTTCAAATACCAAACGCCTTTTCGTCGTCGAACAATGCCATGGCAGATGTTTTTCCAACGAACCTGTTTCGTTTGAGGATGTTAGTTACTTGGTGGATGGTAGAGTGGCCTCTTCTGAACCATAATTGTTCTTGAAGGAAGATGTTATTCTGGTTTACGAACTCCAGTAGACGGCTGAGGATCAGATTTTCGATCAGTTTGGAGATGGAGGACAAAAAGCTGAAGGCTATCGCCCCATTAGCGCTGGTAGGATCTTTGCCAGGTTTGCGAATATGGATTATTTTGGCTATTTTCCAGCAAGATGAAAAGTAGCCAAGGAAGAAATCATCGTCGACACCACCGGCTGTCATGTGCTTGGTTCGCTTGATGGCAACTATCACCCCATCAGTCGATATATAATACTACGTCCGGAACAACTATGGGTGTTTCGGCGACTCTAGACATTGTCTCTGTAAGCGTAGGCTCATGTGGGCGCACAATAGATTGACTAAGGTTGTGTATGTTCACAAAATGTTGAGATGGTACCGAGTTCTGATCGAGTGGACTAAGCAGCGGAATTTGTCTTGGCTTATTTTTCAGTATTTTGGTTTCGACTTCTACTTGCGTAACGACATCAGCTACATAAACATTTCCCGTTGTTTTTGTCAATCTGGTTGCAAGAATAAAACTGTTTTCATCGAACTATGTGGCATAAATATCGTGAAATGAGTTGAAGTTCGGATGAAAAATCGATCAAAAGGACATTTTGTCAAGCTTGTCTAAAGCTGTCCACTATCTAATTGCCGTGACCGTTGAGGCACCCACTGCATGACTCTTCCTTTGTTTTTGTTGGAACGAAAATACTAACTTTTCGCATTTGAAATTCAACGATTTCAAAGAGGAATATTTTCTAGGTGCACATTAAAAATTAAAATGTGTACACAAAATAGACGAAAAAAAAGTACATCGATGTGATATTACTCTTATTGTTTTGGTTCGCGATTGTTTAATAAAATGATACAATACTGCTATACAGTTTTCAGCAAATCATCGCTAAGGTTTCTTAGTTGGTAGTATCGCCACAGATGGCACATATAGTTGATTCCCTTACGTTTGACGTTAGCACAGTACCCCAATCCGTTCAGCTTTATCACCCATCACAGTGTGCTCAACAGATGGCGCAGATGTGTTAGTGACGATGATATGTAGTGCAAAATTTTCAATGAATTATGTCTGTTTGTCTGTGATATTAATAGAGATGGGTTGATGTAATATAAAATTTTTCATGAAAGACTCACGTTGTTGGGCACTTTGATGACAATCATAGATGGTGCTAAACGAAAACTATGCAGAAAAAATGCAAAACTACAAATTTTAACATGAGTTTTACTTCACAAGAAGACGAAAGGGGACAAACGATTTTGCATAGGTCTTGTAGATGGAAATTTTTATTCCGTGTTGGAAATATTACAGCAAAAAACTATTTGTTTAAGTCCCACCGTAGAAAAGTTAGAAAAACTGTTATAAAACGATACTTGGATGAGATTGACGTTAAGTTTCTTCAGCAACGTTTCATTAAATTAAATTATCTACAATTCTGTAGGAGCACAAATTCCTCTAAATCATAAGAATAAGAAGTTAAAATTTTTATTACGAACATGACAGAACCCATCTAGGCACCCCCTAAACCAATAGACAGTTCTTTTTTATTGAATTAAATCTTTCAAAGACATCATGAGTCTAAAGTTAATGGTTCTTGAGTTATCAATTTTGTTGCGAAATTTGCCTATTCCTACCAAAGTGGGATGTTGGGTAAAAGACTCGGTTTGCAGCATGGTTCGTTTTGGAAAACTATACGCCGAATTCTTGTTTATATGTGTTTTAAGCTAACGCTTTCAAGGAGAACAATAAATGTATATTTGATATATACATAAAGCTTGCCGTTGAATGCCAGTGGGGCCACGCCCAAAATGTGATGGTGGTTTACTACATTGGAAAAACAAGATTTTTAACTACACCTAAAGCTTGCTTCAGATAGAATTGGAAAAAAAAACAATTGCCTGTATTTCAGTTATTTATTATTTAATTCAAGATCTTTTTTTTTATACAAATGTAGCGTTTTCTTCATACTTTTAGGAAAAAATACGGATAAAATTATTCGTCACGGTTTCGAAGGAATTCTCGAATTTTTCCTGTAACACGGCTCATTAGGCGGCGCACACCTTCTTCGTCCATCGTTTTAGCTATCTTATTCCACCAGGTCTTCATCTGATTGATGTCTTTGACAACCTTCCCCTTTGCCTTGAGCCTCCTCTTCATGATTGCCAAGTATTTCTCAATAGGGCGGAACTGGGGGCAGTTGGGTGGGTTAGGGTTTTTCGGAACAACCTGGACCCCTTTCTCTGCATACCATTCTTGAACGACTTTGCTGTAATGACAGCTTGCCAAATCTGGCCAAAACATTACGGGATGGTCGTGGGATCGAATGAACGGCAAAATTCGTTTTTGGAGACACTCTTTTTGGTATAGTTCCGACGTCATTGTCTTATTTGTAACGAAAACTTTCGTTTTTTTGCCACAGATGCAAATGCCCTGCCAAATCATGTATTTTCGTGCAAATTTGTCGGCAAAAACAAATTTAAATTTGGCTGGAACATCCCCCCGAGCCGTTGCCAAGTAAAAGTTTTTACCTGGGATTTGCCCGAAGTCAGCCTTGACATAGGTTTCATTGTCCATCAGAAGACACCCGTCGAACTTGGTCAGCACCTGGTCGTATAGCTTCCGAGCACGGATTTTGGCCACACTGTTCTGTTTTATGGTCCGATTTGGCTGTTTGCTAGCTCGATACGACTTGATTCCTTCCCGGAGTCGAGTTCTCCTCACGGCACTATGGGCAGCACCGAATTTTCTGGCCAAATCACGGTCCGACAGATTGGGATTCCTCTTAATCGTCTTCAAAATCTTACGACGCAGTTTCCGGTTGACAGTTCCACTCCGACGATTGGCTTGAGGCTTCCGAATCGTCGTCAATGTTTCCTTATACCGTTTGATAACGCGCCATACGGTATTTCTGGGCAATTTCAGCTGTTTAGCTAGCCTAGATGCAGACCACAATGGATTTTCCAAATAACTGTGCACAATTTTTTCCCTTCTTTCGGCTTCCATGTTGATTGTTTACAAAGAACAGTTGATTGGCGGAATGTCAAAAATACATACGTGAAGCTGACAAAATTCCCAACACGTGGGCGTCAAGAACTTCCAAATCCGTTCACCAGGAGCGCCACAATATGAGCAAAAGTTTGTTCCAATTCTAAATGAAGCAAGCCTTAATAGTCGCATTGAACAGATTTAAACCAACTGTAAGGATGCTATCATGTTCAGGTGGAAAACTTGATGGTGTTATTTTATTGTAAAGACAAGGTTTCAATAATGCTTGAAACAGACCTATACCAACAGTAAGGCTGCTGTTGGGACTACTTACAAAGTGTGATGGTGGTTTTTTTAATAAGGAAAACAGGGTATTTAAAAAGTTCCAGGGCCAATAAGGACCGATTTGAACCAACAGAATATGAATGCTGTTGTGACCACACACAAAGTGTCATGGTGCTTTACTTGAATGAGAAAAAAAGATTTTTGACAACGCTTAATAGTCTCCTTGAACCGATTTAGACCTACATTGAGAATGCTGTTGCTACCGCTCATAGGGTGTTGTGGTGGTTTTTGATAGGGAGGACAAGATTATTTGCAATGTTTGAGGGTCAATTTGGACCGATTTAAATCAACAGCAAGGATGCTGTTGGGGCCTCTCATAAGTATGAGAGTATCTAGGGAAACGTTTTTCAATCTTCTCGGATAATCGGAATACATTTGATTGAACACGCTTGTTAAGTACCCTCAATGTTGGCAAGGAATGTATGTTTATAACTAATTTCCAGTCTCAGTTTACTCAAATAACTTACAAATTGCTCAATTGGACAGATTATGATAATGATGATGACGATGACGATAAATAATTTGCCAACTACGAGTGGATTGATGTACATTTTTTTGGACACTTTTTTGAATATCCTCTACTAAAGTTATATACCTAGAGTAAAGCAGAATCCCTCAAATTAACCTGAAGAGAAATCTCCATGAAGTTTACGGAAAGGACTTGTTTGAAGGATTCCAAAAGTCATCGGTGTGTTTTGTGTCGTTAAATTTGTCTAGGAAAAACTCACGGGCGCCTAAACTCATGCATGAGTTATGAGGATTTGACATTTCACGAACACTGATTCTGACATTTTCCGTCAAAATCAACCATCAGAAATTTCTCGTGGAATTTTCCCACAATCGCTCCTCCATTATAAACACCCAACCATCAACGTCAGCAAGCCACTTTCCTGGTTGTTTTCCGATTATCTTACCCTCGCTCCCTAATTTTTCCAACCAAGCCAAGTTTCCACAAATTGCACTGATAATGGCAATCGCCCATTATTCGACAATCATTGCCAATTTATGCCGCCTTCTTTGCATTTCTATCTCGTGGCTTCGTCGTCGCCCGCCATCAGGAAGATTGCCATCAGTCGCCCGCCCCAGTCAGTCAGTCAGTCAGCCGATCGGAGCGCTGGTCGGTCGTTCCGATCGAAAGTAAAAGTTGACAAGCGAAGGACAAACTTGCTTACATAATAGTATGCGGTATGCTGGTGGTGGCCGAGGCGCATATTTTCCACTCACTTACACTCATGCCATAGACTGGGCCCTTGCGCTGAACTGGCCGGCTTGACGTGCCGCAAGGGCTCAGTAGGGATTCTAGGACCCGAAGCTAAGAGTCAGTTCCATTGTGGTTATATCACATCAATTATTTTTTCCACTATAGCAGCAGCACATCGATATTGTAGATATAGTATTCTTTGTAATTTCAGGTCATCCAAGGAACTCCTAAGTATTATTAAATAATTTTAAATATATTTTGTTTTTTCGGTGGTTGTGATAATTTATCTGAGGTTAGTAGTGCATGAGCGGGCCCGTCTACAATTGCAGCAGGATCACAATCTGTAGATATGTGAATACAATTAAAATTGGTATTATCATTTTATACTATAACAACCCTTCGCTATTTTATCTATATTCTATGCCATTTTCACTGAAAAAAATGTAGGAAGCATTATACACGACAAATTCTACTCAAAAAAGCATTTCCCTTATTCACCAAAACTATATAATTTATAATCAATGCTTTCCTGTTTCCCATTATCATTTATAGATCCAGACCAATAAGAGTTATCGGACTTTTTTTTTGTCTGGTTTTACTTAATCTACGTTTTTGGGCATTATTCATGCTTATGTAAAATTTATTTCTCATAATTGTTTGCTGTTTTCAGCTTTCCCAAGACTATTAGGATATTAAAACATATCTAATCTTTGTTTTTTCAGTTACAAACCAGTGGATAACAGATATATATATATATTATACTTACACTTATTATGTTATTTGACTATAACTGTGAAAACAAATTCTTAATAGATATTAATTTTATCGAAGCTGCAACAGCGGAAGTCTTTCGATGACCAGCTAAGTTACGGATATATATTCTACTATAGTTTACTGGCTTGCTCGTATTTTTATTTGACATTATAACGTCAGATTCTTATTTTATGTTGAGATATTAAATGATATGATATTATCTATGATAATGGTGATGATTTAACCTGTCTTTCAGCTTTTCCAGGACATTTGAGATATTAGGGCCTACCTGATTTTTATTTTCAGAGAGAAACCAATGGATGTCTGATGTATTTTGTACATACATGTTTACTATTTCAAAATGTATACTATTTAGTATTTATATTATAATATCTTACTATTTTCATCATATCATTGTATATTACTTATTATGATATTAAATTTTCAGGATGTGGAATTTCAACGTTGTATACATGTACATGTATTTTCGTTTTATATATTTAAATTTTCTTACATATCATATTTATTCATAGATATTATTAATTGAAAACATTCATGTTTCATCATATATGATTTTATGTTTAGGTTGCTTCGGGGTGCAGTGCAAAATAATACATGTTATTGCTCCCAAGAACCAGCAGAAAGGAAATTTCGACAAGCAAGGTATACAGTTTTGAAAACATACAGAACAGGCTATCAATTTTTCCGTCTCAATTTACATACTCCTTATATATACTTATTTCATTTATATATTTCATATTTGATATATATTGCATGAACCTGATTATATTTCATTGATTTAAAACATATAAATACTGGGATGGGAGGGTGCATCAGGGCATCATTGAAGTTTCAATTGGACAATGGAGTGGATGGCCAACCGGAGTCTAGGAGGGGATGTGTCTATCATTCATGATTGCTACATTCCACTACAACAGTTGTAATGAATTTGACGCGCCTTTCTCAAACAAACCATCTAGTGGAAAGCTTAATTGAATTGCGTATTTTGTTATTCGTTTTGTTGGTTCATATTGCTGGAAGGAGATTCTCTTATTCTCGCAGGTTTCGCGTAAGTGTCTCTGCTTACGGACCTGCCCAACCCTTTTTGGCCCTTCATACAGCAGTATGTTGAATTTAGAACGGTAACAAAGCATGATCTTTCTGTTAAGTGGAACCGCATGCAGGGCAAGGCCCACGCTAGGATGGTGGCTTCCTACATACATACATACATACTTACACTCATGCCATAGACTGGGCCTCCAGGGGTCGCTCAGATTGTGTTTGCCGGTGCTAACTGGTATCATCATCCGTCATTATCACCGACACCAGCGATCAACGAGCTCTGATCAAGTAGACACGCATAAACACAAACAAGACCGCAGAGAGATGGCGAAAAACTGCATTCCCACTCCGTGGAGGGGATGAACATCTCTAGGGGGGAGGGAACGGCGGGCATCTTTCTTTTTGATCGTGTGTCCGTCGTTTTGGTCATGACCCACTAACGGAACGGTGGCAGCAGCAGCAGCAGCGCGGTTGCATTGAGTCCGGTACGAATTGGAAGAGAAAGAGACCCCGTGAAAGTGGGTGTGTGCTAGGAGAGTGAGAAGCCAGGGGTCTCACTGGGATCGTGAAAATGAGTGGCTCGTTCATTTTTGTCCAGAGCTGGAGAAAAGTGAAGATCGTAAACAGTCTATGGGGCGGCGGACAGCAGACATCTATTAAGTTGTTAATCGATGCGGAAGTTTTGGTGATGGTGAACAGTGTAGTTTGTTTCTGCAGCGCAGTGATTAATTACCAAATATTTAGTGTGAAATACTGAATTTTGCGCCTAATTATAATTCCTATCGCGCACAGAAAGTGTTTTTCCAACCAGATCAGTTGGAGACGATTGGTCTCCCGTGCTGGTTTTTTGTTCAATTTCGGAAATTTTTGCCCCAGTGACGGCTGGCGGCGGGTGAATATTTTTTTTTTTGCACATTGCTTTTTGGTCATCTGTATTGTGTGTTGTTTGCATGCCGTCCGTTTGATGTGCTATAGGTTGTAAGCGAAATGGCAGAGTGCAAACAGTGTGGGGATTCTATACTGCCTAGTGATATCCCTACTGCTTGCTCAAGTTGTGCTAGAGTATACCATTATAGGTGTACTCCACTGACAAAAGCGGTAGCCAAGCTAGTCAGTGAGAACGATAATGTGCTGTTCAAATGTGGTGATTGTTTGTTAGGCCAGCGTTGTGGCGAGCAGAATGTATTGCTCCCGACCGTCCAAAAGTTCGAAGAGGAGATGAAGAAGATTTCTTCTCTATCTGATTCGATCAGTGGCGTTCGGGAGCACATTGCTGCTCAAATAAACAGCGCGTTAGTGACCGGTATGGATTTGTTGGGGAAAAATTTGAATAGTACCTTAGAGAAGGCAATTTTTGAACTTAATAAATCAGTGGGTAAAGAATTGGAAAATATGAAATGTTCATTTTTTGAATTTAATTCGATTAATAAAGTAGCTGCAATGAATGTTAAGCAAGGTACATCAAGTACGGCATCGGAGCCGAGCCTGAATCCCAGAGGCAAAAAGCGTCGAGTTCAGGAAGACGTTAGCGAGACGTCGAATGATGTTTTTATTGAAAGTATTAGTTTCGCGGATGTAGTAAAGAGTAATTCTGGGACTAAGAATAGTAATAATAATAATAATAATACTAATAATAATACAATTAGGAAAAAAGCAATGTGACTGAATTCAAAGAAGTTACTCGTAAGGCTCGTCCGGTCATTGTGATCAAACCGAAAGAGTCCAATCAGAATAGCGATGATACTCGCAAGTTTTTGAATAGTAAACTGGATCCAAAAACACACAAGATCCGTAACTTTAGAAATGGGAAAGATGGCTCTATTATAGCTGAGTGTGCAACAGGATGCAACGTTAATGTTGTGAAAGATGGCATTATAAGCGATTTGGGTGAAAATTATAACGCTGTTGTTCCCTCATCGGTGCCAAGGCTTAAAGTGATGGGCATGAGCGAGAAGTTTTCCTCCGATGACTTTATTCGGATTTTAAAAGATCAAAATGAAGACATCGCGATTAATGAAGTTAAAGTAATAAGAATGTATGAAAATCCACGCTTCAAGTACAATAAGTTTAACGCGGTAATCGAAGTTGATAAAAACACCTATAACTTTTTATTGACCGCGAAACACGTTAATGTTAAATTTGATTGGTGTCGTGTTGTTCCTGAGATTCAGGTTTTGAGATGTTTCAAATGTGGAGAATTTGGACATATGAGCATGGATTGTAAAAATAATGTAGCATGCTCTAAGTGTAGTGAAAGTCACACGACATCTGAATGCACATCAACTGCTTTGAAATGTATTAATTGTAAAAAACGAATAACGAACGTAAAACGAACTTGGACGTAAACCACGGCGCGTTTAGTTATGAATGTGAAATTTTCAAACGATTATATGAACGAAAAAAACAGCCTGCATTTCAATGAATAGCAGCCAAATTTCAGTAGCAATGTGAGTAAATTCGATATTTTGTACTTCAATATTGCCGGGTTGTCTACAAACTACGTAGAATTGCGTCAGATTGTAGAGCAAAAACGTCCAAATTTAGTCTTTTTATCAGAAACGCATATAGTTGACATGCAAGCATTTGATCAATATAGTATTCCGGGATATAATGTGGCTGCTTGTTTATCACATTCTAGACACACTGGCGGCGTTGCTATTTATGCTAAAGAATCAGTTCAGTTCAAGCTTCAATTGAACGAAGTTTGTGACGGCAATTGGTTTTTAAGCATTGCAGTTGTTCGAGGCATGCAGATTGGTAATTATGGTGTATTGTATCATTCTCCCAGTTCTAGTGACCAGCGTTTTATTGAAATTTTGGAAAACTGGTATGAGATTTTTGTAGATTCTAGTAAACTAAACGTGCTTGCTGGTGATTTTAATATAAATTATTGTGACATTAATAATTCGAAGCATTTGAAACGATTAGCAGATTTCTTTAATTTAAAACAATTGGTTAATGAATATACGCGTATTTCCAGACACAGTAAAACTTTGATTGACCATGTGTACTGTAATTTTGATTCTGTTAGTGTTGTTATAAACTCTGACTTGAAAGTAACTGATCATGAAACCATTATTATTAACGTAGAAGATAATACTAATGGTGACAGTGATTATGTGAAATTGAAATGTTGGAAAAAATATTCGAAACAAGCTATTTCAAGACTTGTCGAAAGAAGTGTGGATTTTCATATAAATACCGGTTCTCTAGATCAGAAATCAGCTGTTTTGACAGACGTATTAAAAATATGTACCAATAAACTAGTTGAAAATAAATTTGTGTTAGTAAAGAACTCGAACAGCTGGTACAATTTGGATCTTTTGCGTCTCAAACGTAAGAGAGACAAGCTGTACAAAAAATGGCGTAGAACTAATAGAAATATCTTTTTGAATAGGTACAAAGTCGCGCGTAACAAATATTCGCAATGCGTTAAACAAACTCGTTGTGAATATATTCAGAGGAAAATTGATTTGCATCAAAACAACAGCAAAGAGTTATGGAAAATTTTGAAATCTTTGTTAAAACCTAGTAATTGCAAACCGCGATCCATAACCTTCAATGGCACATTAGAACAGTCAGAGGACACCATTGCATGTAGATTTAATGAATATTTCGTCGATAGTATTTTGTCAATCAATCAATCCATTGATTTAGTAGATGAGCCAGACGAAATAAAACAGCCGATTAATATTAACTGTAGTTTTGAAAGTTTTCACCAATAACGTTAGAGGATCTTAAATCTATTTGCTTTTCTTTGAACAAAACGGCTGGAGTGGATAACGTAACTGCAAGAGTAGTACAAGATTGCTTTAATGTCATCGGAAACAACCTGCTGGACCTTATTAATGAATCGCTGCAAACTGGGCACGTGCCACAAGTTTGGAAAGAATCTTTAGTTATTCCCATTCAAAAAGTCGCTGGAACGATGAAAGCCGAAGAGTTTCGTCCTATTAACATGTTGCACACTTTAGAGAAAATTTTGGAACTTGTTGTAAAAGGCCAGCTGTTAACGTATTTAAATAGTAATAATTTGATTGCGCCGGAACAATCGGGATATCGCGAAGGTCATTCTTGTGAAACAGCGTTAAATTTAGTTTTAGCAAAATGGAAAGAAAATGTAGAGCGTAAAGATACGATTGTTGCTGTTTTTTTGGATCTGAAACGCGCTTTCGAAACGATTTCTCGGCCCTTGTTGTTAAAATCAATCAAGCGCTTTGGATTTTCGGGTTCTGCATACAGATGGTTCGAAAGCTATTTGTCTGACAGAACTCAACGGACGGCTTTTAATGATTCCGTGTCGAGCCCTGTGGAGAACAGCCTTGGCGTACCACAAGGGAGTGTATTAGGGCCCATTTTATTCATTCTATATATTAATGACATGCGACGAGTCTTGCGATTTTGTGATATTAATCTTTTTGCTGATGATACCGTGTTGTTCATTGCAGCTAAAAGCCTCGAGGAGGCCGTTTCACATTTGAATGCAGATTTACGTTCTCTAAGTAGATGGTTAAAGTACAAACAGTTGAAATTGAACATAAGTAAAACTAAATTCATGGTAATTTCGCGGAATCGAGTTAACGAAGACGTCTCTGTTAAAATTGATGATGTAACAATTGATCGCGTTCGTGAGATTAAATATCTTGGCGTGATTATTGATGATAGATTAAAATTTGACTCTCACATTGACGATGTCATCAAGAAAATAGCCAAGAAGTACGGTATTCTCTGCCGATTAAAAAACGATTTAACTATTGCTAGCAAAATACAATTGTACAAATCTATCATCTCTCCTCACATTGAATTTTGCCCTTCCATTTTGTTTTTAGCTAATCAAACACAAATATTGAGATTACAGCGTTTGCAAAATAAGATAATGCGTTTGATCTTGAGATGTAACAGATTCACTTCCTCCTCTTTTTGTTAGATGCCCTACAGTGGCTATCGGTGAAGCAGAGAGTTGTGTATTTGACAATGGTGTTCATTTTTAAAGTAATAAACGGTTTGCTGCCTCGATATTTGTGTAATCGAATTGAAAGAGGAAGTGATATTCATAGATATAACACTAGAAACGCGGATGATGTTAGAACACCATATTTTTTGTACGGAGCTTCACAAAAATTCGTTGTTTTTTAAAGGTATAAATGTTTTCAATTCGATGCCTATACACATCAAACGTGCAGCAACATTAACAGATTTTAAGAGACAATGTATTTCACACATCAAAGCTGCCTTTTGAACAGCTACTCTGATAACTTTTTACTCTTGACTAATTTTGTATCTTGACGATGTTATTACAACGGATATTTTTGTATGGTTTATTGTTAAATGTTTTATATTTGTCATGGGGCACAAACAAACTACATTTTTCGCCTCGATGATGATGATGGATTTAAAGTTTTTATTTTGTTATTGTAATTTAAAGTAGTTTTCATTTTTTGTGTAGTCTTCAAAAGTTTGAGCCTCGCGCGCGGTATACAGGTATAAAGGACTTCTTTTTGAATTTACAAAAAAATATTGACTTATGATGCTTGAGAAGATGCCATGAAATAGTAGTGGGTTGTCTGGCTGATTGTCGGAGAATTCTTTGTCAATTCTGTTGTGGTTGAAAGTAAAAGTTTGACTAGGGCCGGTCCAGGATTTTTTCGGTTTGGAAATATTCTCGATTTCCCTTATTGGGGATATCCTTGGTCAGCCCAAAACTAAGGTGGCGGTTCCATTAGTGTTGAAACCTCACTCTGTAGCGGG
This sequence comes from Aedes japonicus, assembly GCA_034211315.2. Taxonomy (NCBI): domain Eukaryota; kingdom Metazoa; phylum Arthropoda; class Insecta; order Diptera; family Culicidae; genus Aedes; species Aedes japonicus. Next base: position 18,195 of record JASCZW010015944.1, read on the forward strand.
CAAGATCGGATATTGGATTGTATTTTGATAATGTCCTTATACAGGATTCTGTGATTTGAATTGTAATAGAATTTTCTGATCGCTGGGTTTATTTGCGAACATTTGTGGTTGACATCAATAGCTTTTCACAATTATATCGCTGTAAAGCAAATGAACAGTTTTGGAAGAAGTTTATATCTGTAGATACAATCAGTTCGTATTTGGTTTTGCATAACTGGTTGAATTGTTTTAAATAAATTATCTAATAGATAAATCGTCTAGCTCAAACCTTTGTAGGGGTAAGTGGCGGGACCATCATCATCATCATCATCATCAACTCAGTGTGACCATCAATCGTCGTCGGGCGACACCCCCGCCGGGCAATTTGCGACGGCCATCGATCGAAGGCATTCCGGCGGGTGGTGATCGATCGGGTGATTGATGGATGACATGTTGTTTCTGCGGCTACCGTTATTCGCATCGGCGGTCGGTGATTTGTGTTACGCCGAGGTGTCGTGTGACAATTTTAGAGCTTTGAGTTGAACAGTGTTACGGGTGGCTGACTGGCGTAGATGGTCGTCTGGCTGCGCGTACAATTCGCTTTGTTGATCATTCGCCAACCGGTTCTAATTTTCGCACCTTTTTTTCTTCTTCTTTTTTTCCACAGATCAACCAAGATGGCGTTCATTCTCACAGATATGCACGATTGGTACAGGGATCTAATGGACAATAAAAGCGGTAAGTTGGATTTGTTCATAGATTTGTGGTTGGACGGGTCGGCGGTTTGAAATAAAATATCTAAATTTTATATTAGATGTTAAAATCTTGTTATTTGTCCTATTTACGACATGTTGTACCATGGGTGCATTTTGTTTCCTCGCCGTTTCCTTCTCGTTTTCTATTTTGCACTTTTCATAATCTGCGCCACAAATGTTTCTTCTTCTTACAATATTATTATTTCTTCGTCAGTTATTCTGTTTTTATCTCATTCCTTCTTATCCCAACTTATTGCTACATATTTTTTTCTGTATCGTTTTTATTGTTCCTTTTTCCTGAATTTATATTTTTCCCATTATATTCTCATGTTTACTGTTTATTATTTTCTTAAACTGTTGTTTTACCACTTCTCGCTTATTTTTATTTTTCTGCTGTTATTCTACCCCTTCGTACGTTATATTTGCTCATTTTTCTTTTATTCTTACTATATCCTCATCACCATGATTGGATCTTCATCTGTTAACTATACCCAATTTTTCGTTTTTCGTTCTTATTTTACATTATTCTCTTCAATTACCGTATTTATTCACACCATTTCTATTCACATCACGTTTTCTCCTCATCATTGTTCTTTTCTTTTCCCTTTATATGCTCCTCTTACCCGTCACAGTTTCCATTTAGGTTTCGCATCGTTGCCCACGGGATGTATCGAAAATA
>JASCZW010015945.1:0-31063 GCA_034211315.2 Aedes japonicus
CAATCTATTAAGATTCTTCAAACTAACGATAGATTTGCTATTCACAGAGCGCCTCTTAACTCGTCAGCGTTAGAAAGCATAAGCTTGCTTGTAGAGTTCAACCGTAGAATGAAAGTGTGGTTTTCCAAACATGGTCTTCAAGCTTCTACTCTGAGCTACCTGCTGTTCTTTTAGGTGTAAACAACTGGGTCATTCCTCAGAGGACAACTAGGTATTGCAGACAGGAGTGGAAGAGCCAGAAGTACTGCTTCAAAACCCGGCTCGTGGAATAAAGGCTGATATCTTCCTCAAAAACTCCACTTGGTGGTCATTTACTTCTTGAGCATTTTTTACATGTGCGGATCATTTCATATTGAAAAATAATGAACTTTGGGAGATGCGTAAAATTTCAGCATCGTTTGCATGCAAGTGCTACAGAGCAAGCGTAAATAACGTAATTGTATACAATATTCCATACAGAATACAAACTTGTTTGCAATCTTCCATAGAACTGACCTATTTCCAGCGATATCTGCGATTAAATTTACATGAGAGATCCCTTTAGTGTACGCCAAATCTAGCATTCCCTTATGTTGAGCAAACATTTTTCCTCCCGTGAAAATTACAAAATTACTTCTGATTTTTCGCGTTTTTAGTTGTTTTGATTGATGGGTGTCAAGTCTCTCGTAGTGTTAAATTGTCAAATTCTTCTATCCTTGGGAAACGAAAAGTGCTAAAAAAATGATCCGATCGTAGGCAGATGTCAGGGCAAGCTAAAGTTACCGATCAATGCGCATAGCAAGATGCTAGGGCTGAAGATTTTTCACCGATGGAGAAAAAGTGTGCGAGTATGCCTTCCGGGAGGAATTTCAGAGTCAAGGCTGCGTTGATTAGTGGCGTGTCTGAGCTTTTGCATCTGTGCTTGTTTTGAGAACAAAGATTGGAAAAAGGCAATAAGTCTGGAGATACGATGTGCTTTTACCAGTCTCACGTGCAATGCCATATGGAGCAAGCATGGCGGGTTTGGATAGGCATCATATAGGCATCGAATTGTAAAACATTTATACCTCTAAAAAACAACGAGTTTTGTGAAGCTCCGGTACAAAAAAATATGGTGTTCTAACATCATCCGCGTTTCTAGTGTTACGTCTCATGAATATCACTTCCTCTTTCTATTTCGATTACACAAATATCGAGGCAGCAAACCGTTTCTTACTTTAAAAATGAACACCATTTGTCAAGTACACAACTCTTTGCTTCACCGATAGCCACTGTGGGGCATCTAACAAAAAGAGGAGGAAGTGAATCTGTTACAATCTCAAGATCAAACGCATTATCTTTATTTCCAAAATCGCCGTAATCTCAATATTTGTGTTTGATTAGCTAAAAACAAAATGGAAGGGCAAAAATTCAATGTGAGGAGAGATGATAGATTTGTACAATTGTATTTTGCTGTAGCAATAGTTGGGTTTTTAACCGGCAGAGAATACCGTACTTGGCTATTTTCTTCGATATCGTTGACTGGAGACAATTTAATCTATCATCAGACAATCACGCCAAGATATTAATCTCACGAACGCGATCAAATTGTTATGGCATCATCAATTTTAACAGAGACGTCTCAGTTAACTCGATTCCATGAAATTACCATGAATTTAGTTTTACTTATGTTCAATTTCAACTGTTTGTACTTTCTTAACCATTCACGAGAACGTAAATCCAGAATTCAGCAACGTGAAACGGCTCTCGAGGCTTTTAGCTGCAATGAACAACACGGTATCATCAGCAAAAAGATTAATATCACAAATCAAAGATCGCCGCACAATATTAATATATAGGAACAACAAAATGGGTTCTAATATACCCTTTGTGGTACGCCAAGGCTGTTCTCCAGCAGGGCCTTTAATGACGGAATCATTAAAGTTGTCCAGTTGAGTTCTGTCAGACAAATAGCTGAACCATCTGTATGCAGAACCCGAAAATCCAAAGCGCTTGATTGATTTTTAACAAATACAAATATAAAATGTTTCAAAGCGTTGCTTCAGATCCGAAAAACAGCAAATAACGTATCTTTACGCTCTACATTTTCTTTCCATTTTGCTAAAAAAACTAAATTTAACGCTGCTTCACAAGAATGACCTTCGCGATATCCTTCCGATTGTTCCGGCGCAATCAAATTATTACTATTTAAATACGTTAACAGCTGGCCTTACAACAAGTTCCAAAATTTTCAAAGTGTGCAACATGTTAATAGGACGAAACTCTTCATTTCTCAATGTTCCGAATGACTTTTGAATGGGAATAACTGAAGATTTTTCAAACCAAAATGCTTTCCAGTCAAAAGCGATTCAGTAATAAGGTCCCAGCAGGTTTAACGATGACATTAAAGCAATGCCTTACTACTCTTGCAGTTACGCTATCCCTCCAGCGCTTTGTTCAAAGAAAAGCAAACAGATTACGAATCCTCTAACGCATTATTGGGAAAAGGCTTTTCAAAATTACAGTCAATATTAATCAGCTGTTTGTTCGTCTGACTCATCTACTAAATCAATGGATTGATTGATTGACAAAGATACTATCGACGAAATATTCATTAACTCCACATGCAATGGTGTCCTCTGACTGTTCTAATGTGCCATTGAAGGTTATGGATCGGCGGTTTGCAATTACTAAGTTTTTAACAGATTTCAAATTTTCCATAACTCTTTCGCTGTTGTTTGACGCCGATCAATTTTCCTCTGAATATATTCACCAACGAGTTTGTTTAACGTACTGCGATATTTGTTACGCGCGATCTTTGTACCTATTCAAAAAGATATTTCTATTAGTTCCTACGCCATTCTTGTACAGCTTGTCTTCTTACGTTTGAGACGCAAAGATCCAAATTGTACCAGCTGTTGGAGTTCTTTGCTAACACAAATTATTTTCAACTAGTTTATTGGTAGCATACTTTAATACGTCTGTCAAAACAGCTGATTTCTGATCTAGAGAACCGGTATTTATGATGAAAATCCACATTGCTTCGAGCAAGTCTTGAAATAGCTTGTTTCGAATATTTTTCCAGCATTTCAATTTCACGTAATCGCTGTCACCATTGCCATCTGTCTTACGTTAATAATAATGGTTTCACGATCAGTTACTTTCAAGTCAGAGTTTATAATAACACTAACAGAATCAAAATTACAGTACACATGGTCAATCAAAGTTTTACTGTGTCTGGAAATACGCGTATATTCATTAACCAATTGTTTTAAATTAAAGAAATCTGCTAATCGTTTCAGTATGTTCTGAATTATTACTGTCTAATAATTTATATTAAATCACCAACAAGCACGTTTAGTTACTAGAATCTACAAAAATCTCCTTACCAGTTTTCCAAAATTTCAATAAAACGCTGGTCACTAGAACTGGGAGAATGATACAATACACCATAATTACCAATCTGCATGCCTCGAACAACTGCAATGCTTAAAAACCAATTGCCGTCACAAACTTCGTTCAATTGAAGCTTGAACTGAACTGATTCCTTAGCATAAATAGCAACGCACGCCAGTGTGTCTAGAATGTGATAAACAAGCAGCCACATTACTATCCCGGAATACTATATTGATCAAATAGCTTGCATGTCAACTATATGCGTTTCTGATAAAGACTAAATTTGGACGTTTTTGCCTCTATAATCTGACGCAATTCTACGTAGTTTGTAGACAACCCGGCTAATATTGAAGTACAAAATATCGAATTTACTCAACATTGCTACTGAAATTTGGCTGCTATTCATTGGAAATGCAGGCTGTTTTTTCGTTCATATAATCGTTTGAAAATTTCACATTCATAACTTCAAACGCGCCGTGGTTTACGTCCAAGTTCGTTTTACGTTCGTTATTCGTTTTTTACAATTAATACATTTCAAAGCAGTTGATGTGCATTCAGATGTCGTGTGACTTTCCACTACACTTAGAGCATGCTACATTATTTTTACAATCCATGCTCATATGTCCAAATTCTCCACATTTGAAACATCTCAAAACCTGAATCTCAGGAACAACACGACACCAATCAAATTTAACATTAACGTGTTTCGCGGTCAATAAAAAGTTATAGGTGTTTTTATCAACTTCGATTACCGCGTTAAACTTATTGTACTTGAAGCGTGGATTTTCATACATTCTTATTACTTTAACTTCATTAATCGCGATGTCTTCATTTTGATCTTTTAAAATCGAATAAAGTCATCGGAGGAAAACTTCTCGCTCATGCCCATCACTTTAAGCCTTGGCACCGATGAGGGAACAACAGCGTTATAATTTTCACCCAAATCGCTTATAATGCCATCTTTCACAACATTAACGTTGCATCCTGTTGCACATCAGCTATAATAGAGCCATCTTTCTATTTCTAAAGTTACGGATCTTGTGTGTTTTTGGATCCAGTTTACTATTCAAAAAACTTGCGAGTATCATCGCTATTCTGATTGGACTCTCGGTTTGAGTCACAACTGACCGGACGAGCCTTACGAGTAACTTCTTTGAATTCAGTCATCATTGCTTTTTCTAATTGTTATTATTAGTATTATTATTATTATTATTACTATTCTTAGTCCCAGGAATTACTCTTTACTACATCCGCGAAACTAACACTTTCAATCAAAAACATCATTCGACGTCTCGCTAACGTCTTCCTGAACTCGAACGCTTTTGCCTCTGGGATTCAGGCTCGGCTCCGATGCCGTACTTGAGTGTACCTTGCTTAACATTCGTTGCAGCTACTTTATTAATCGAATTAAATTCAAAAAAATGAACATTTCATATTTTTCCAATTCTTTACCCACTGATTTATTAAGTTCAAAGATTGCCTTCTCTAAGGTACTATTCAAATTTTTCCCAACAAATCCATACCGGTCACTAACGCGCTGTTTGTTTGAGCAGCAATGTGCTCCCGAACGCCACTGATCGAATCAGATAGAGAAGAAATCTTCTTCATTCCTCTTCGAACTTCTGGACGGTCGGGAGCATATTACATTCTGCTCGCCACAACGCTTCGGCCTAACAAACAATCACCACATTTGAACAGCACATTATCATTCGCTCCGTCAGCTTGGCTACCGCGTTGTCAGTGAGTACACACTATAATGGTATATCAGCACAACCTGAGCAAGCGTAGGGATATCACCTGGGCAGTATAGAATCCCCACACTGTTTGCACTCTAGCCACTTCGCTTACAACCTGCAGCACATCAAACGTGACGGCATACCAAATCAACATCAATAGCAGATGACCAAAAAGCAATGTGCAAAAAATACTTCACCCGCCGCCAGCCGTCACTGGGGCAAAAATCGAAATTGAACAAAACCAGTACGGAGACCAATCGTTTCCAACTGATCTGGTTGGAAAACACTCTCTGTGCGCGATAGGAATTATAATTCAGGCGCAAAATTCAGCATTTCACACTCAAATATTTGGTAATTAATCACTGCCGCAGAAACAAAACTATCACTGTTCACCATCACCAAAAAATCTGAATCACCAAAAAAAAGTAAAATTATGCTTAAAACGAATGCTCGATAGAAAATGAATTTCCATGACTGTATATTTTTACCACAGCTTGATAATCAGGAGTTCAGGTTACAATTTTTCCAAGTATGTGGTAGGCTCTATTGCAATAATCGAAATCAAAATCATTTTTCTTCTTTTGCCCTGCGGCAACAAGATAAAACATCTTAATTCCTGCCCTGGTGTGTAATGAATATATTACATCTGAGCAATTAATTTAAAATTGTCAATCACTGGCAGCTTGCTAGTGTGCAAATAGTAGCCGATTTAGAAGTGTCAATTCAGTTTACTGCCGCAGGAAGCAAAGAAAGGCTCACACGTCGATTACTGCCAAGAGTCGAGATATAACTGAAGCGTATATGATACGAACAAGAGAGAAGTGACGCCCTTAGTTTACACGAATGGCTTGTAATTTTAAAGGACAACGGCGAACAACAAATATAATTTATGAAGGCCATGTAATATTATGTTATTTCGAATGACTTGTACTAGTATTCATAACGTTTATTTGAAATCCCCTCAATGGAACATAAATATACTGCAGCAAACCATTACGTCGACTCAAATAGTGTAATTCTAGCAAATAGCGTTCCTTGTAGTTTTCATATTTTTTAGTGTGTGCTGGAAGTTTTCGTCATGTTCAGTTTATTCAATAATATAAGCAAATGAACTCCGCGCATTACTCACTGAAAAGTTTAATTTGGAAACATTTAATTTGTTTCCTCTTCCTCAAATGTTACTTTTTACAAGACTTTTATTTTCTAGCTTTACATTTTCAAGTAATGAAATTCGTTCTATTATGCATATCTTGCTGCATGAAATATTCGTATTAGAATCTTTCATGGAAGAGAACAAATTTAAACTTGTGACTTGCCGTGACGCGCTACACCGACTGTGTTGGCTCTGTCATTGAGTCTGATGTTGTTTTAACACCAAAGAGAAGGATCATATAAATTTTAGGCTCGCATATTCCACTTTTCAGTCAAGTGGCAATTTTTCAACGCTTTACGGACTTAGATTTGATGTTACCTTAGTAGCCGTTGTAAATTTAGCATCCGGAATGTAATTTTGAGTGTGTCAGAATTTATTATTGTGGTTTCAAATACATCAAAAACACATCAAATTGAACACAAAATTGAGTCCTATTTATCTCTGAGTGCCGAAGTATTTACGTGCAAAAAGGATTACACCACTCGTAATATTCATTATTTTTAAGAGTGTAGTTTTCCAATTCTCTAGTATCGGGAAGCAACTGTCAGGCTCTGTGAAACTATATTATTCTTAGCCACTGCTTACTTCTTCCTATTATTTGATCAACAAGACGTTTGGCGGACCAAAGGTTTGTGCTCTCCATACAGTAGCTGATTACGGTTGGAACCAACAGGTATGTCTTGATTATAAGTACCTGTAAGCCTTCCCAATGCAAATTTCTCAAAAACGGTAATTCAATCATGGCAAACACCGACAGCCGGATCAACCGGAAGAATCGTTTTCCTACAACTTAATAATATGTTTTTAGGGGAACTTATTTGCATTTACGATAAATCGGCATTTGAAGAGCTAAGTGTCATTTCCAGGTACCTCTTGTTCTTCTTACTAACCGTGATCATGAGAGTAGGTTCAATTATGCCATGATCTTGTCGTTAAACCATTACAATAAATGGGGGATAATTTAGTGACTTAAACTGTGTGTAGGTACGTTTATCCGCAGATGATATCCAGCAGAGGTGTTGAAACTACACAGAAGGAGACGTAAACAACAAAATTGTTTGCAATCTTTCATGCGCCATACAACAATGTTTGCAATATTTCATATAATAGGCTAGATTCAGGCGTTATCTGGCTTAAATTTGCATGATTTATCCCATTATTTTCTGCCAAATCTAGAATTCCCTTTATGTGCATTAGATAACTTAGAAAATTCAATGTTTCTTTTTGTATGTGCACCTTTGTTTCTCTATATGTAGTTACATAGTTCTAAACTTTTAGAATGTTTGATCAAATTTACAGCAACCGAGAAAAATTTCTTGCAAAGCTCTTGAGAAGATTCTATAATATTCCGTTCATTCACACAAATAAGACACTAAATGTAAGGATGATGACCAATAAATCTGTTATTCTCACAGTAGAATAGTATAAATGACACATAACTGTTCCTCCACCTGATCTAGCGTATCAATTGATTGGACGAATGAATATAACGAGCCAAAGTCATGATTAATAATCATACAACGTAACGGTTAAAAAATTTAACGCAATCGACCACTTAGTAGGCTCATGCAGCTCCGAGATCCTTCTGAATTCGGTTGAATTTAATTGCTCTGCACTAAATTCTGCAGTCCACTAAGTTGCAGCCCGGGAACGCAACCGAGCAGGGTGAGCCTTTTGAATATGTGTGTTGTTCGCTGGCGTGAAGCTATGCCACGGTTGGCGGCTGAAAAACGGTCCAACCGGTAATTACACTCAAAACTAGTCAGACCTACCCGCCGTGGTGGTGACATGCAATAGGGACAATTTATTCCATCGGGCGGTGGGTCAATACGAGACAACGTTAGAGAAATCATTTCAGCAATGGGTAGAATTTTGTTTCACAGACACATATGGTGACAGGCATTTAGTCTATCACTCGCAGGACAAAGTGTGCTTCAACAGGTGAGCTGCTGACGGAGGTCGGTAGGAGGTCCAAATGGTGACCATATATGGATTTTCTTCTGGCGTCGACTGTTGATGATGGCGGTGGAGACGGGATTAATAAAAATCATAACATATTATATGATTTATCATTCGTTGCTGTAAGGAAAGCCTTTGACAAACGACCCCGTGCTTCTGAACTGTAAATCTAGATCAATCATCGTGGTGGCGTATACAGGCTTTACGTGCATGATTGTTACCGGACTGGTCGGCACCGTACAATCAGGTGCAGAAATACCGATCGATCGTGGGAATTGAATACTTCTTTTAATTTTCTCCGCGGTTATCAATTTTTCGAATCTTGGCTTCAAGCCATCAAATACGTGACAAAGAAGCTCACGTTTTGTTTGGTTTTAATCGGTTTAGCTTCCTAAACAAAAACAATTGAAACGATCATGCGAAAATGTCAAGTGCAGCCGGCGGAAAATATCGCAGGCACGCACCAACGATAACTGCTTAAATTTAAGTACTACAGCACAGCAGTCATCATTTGTACGGTGCTGTGAGGCATTTGGCCAAATCAGAATTGCCTTGTCGAGGGAGAAGTTAGGTGCAGTGGCGTAAATGTCACTTTGATGGTCCTACACGACGAGGCAGATAAGCCAGAGAAGAGTATGGGCATAAAAAATGAAACAAAATTGCCAACGAAGGGGAAGGTATCAGCGAGCAAACTAGCCCAGGTCAAGTTTACGACGGCACGTTCAGCACGGAAAGTGTAGTGAAGATGAACTTGGTTGCTGGTAATGCCTTGACATTCGACTATTTCGTAACTTGTATTTTCTGATAACCATGGGGATAAAATTCACCATCAAACTCTGTAAGTGAAGGTTCGTTACCGGCTCAAGCGTTTAAGTCTCTCCCATTTCAGTCCCCGGAGTGATACCATTATTAGTTTAGGACCGTTGGGTCTAGCCTACGAATTCTATCATGCTCCAAGCCATAAACAAGCTTCAATCTGTGGACCTGAAAAAAAAAACACGTGTGGGTTTCAAATGTCTACTTCTTAGCAATGGGTGAGGTAACACATTTGCACTTCGTTTTGAAATACGATGTGCCACTCGGGGAGCGATAGTGGTGGAAACATATTTCCAATGGAGTTGTTCTCGATCGAAGTTAACAACTTCAAGCCCACGCACGCATTATTTCTAGCGTTCTGTGGACTCGAGCAATTGCTGACATTGGGGCGGTAGAGATCTATGACGTTCGATAGCTGAGTTGGAACAGCGTCTTTGATACATGGAAAAGGTGTTGTTGGTAAGTGATATTTAACAAAAATAGTTTTATTTGTAGCTCGATATCGATTGATCTGGGGACTGATTTATGGCCTGTATTGTCAGAACCTACGTTGAGGGAGATGTGAACATACTTTAGTAGCTACCTCGTGGAATAGGTTTATTGTGAAATTGTAACTTGCACGCCACGAATAAAGTTGTGTCTTTATGGGTTCATTGTTATCCAAAGACGTGATTTCTAGTCTGAATTCCATCAGATGTTTGAGTAGATGGCCGGTGATTTACAGATTTTTGTTCTACGCCCATCGAATAATATACCTACCAATAATTTTTTTTTTTTTGATGATATAATTAATATAATTTTATAGAAGACTGAAACCAAACAAATTTGCATAACATAAGCAACAATTAGCAATAATTACACAGTTGACATAATGGAAAATACGCTTATTCTCTGTCGTTCAGGGAGGTCAGGTACTGATGTAGGATAAACCACGCTTAGTCGCCCAATTTAATTGTTTTTTTTTTTAGTTTATGAAGTTCTGGCGGGTTAGAATCCGGAATTACTTATTGTGCTGCAGCGGCACGGAAAGTGACTGCTTCAAGATTTCTTTTACAGCGGTTTGTTTAAAATAGCCAAATCAACTCATTCCACGCTCTTTCGCTCCCTGAAACGTTTGAGCACATCATCTCAAACGTTTCAGGGAGTGAAAGAGCGTAGATCGAGTGCCTCAAGGTTAGCGTCGTAACGGAACATATGACCGCAAGCTGAACCAGAAGGAGTTGAGACCCGTCAGACCAAACCTTGGACTATCAGACAATGACTGTTCGAAGAATTCGTTTGCGAGCAGGATATTGTTCTAATCAAGCCAGCAAGCAACCAAACAGAACGTTGAAGCAAAGTTTCGTCACCAAAACTCGAACTCGGAAATTGTACTGGCAGGTTTTGACGAAGTACCAAGGACGCCTGCTCATCGACGATGAAACCTACGTCAAAATGGATTTCGGACTTCCTGGCCAAAAATTCTACATGGCAAAGGCACGAGGAGATGTTCCTGCGAAGTTTAAGTTTGCTTTTATGGACAAATTGACCAACAAACTGATGATTTGGCAAGGGATATGCAGCTGCGGAGCAAAGACCAAAGTTCTCGTAACGAATAAGACGATGGACTCAAAGCTGTACAAAGCTGTACGATGGACTCAAAGCTGTACAAGGAATGCCTCAAAAACCGCGTACTACCTTTCATCAAAGCCCATAAAGGTCCCGTGAAGTTTTGGCCAGATTATGCGAGTTGTCAACACAGCCGGGAAGTCATCCCGTGGTACCGCGATAACAACGTAGATTTCATTGATAAAACACAAATCCACCCAACTGCCTGAAGTTCCGGCCCATCGAGAGATTTTAGGCAATAATGACGGAAGCTTAAGAAAAATGGAAAAACGGCTCAGGATGCAACTCAGATGACCAAAATGTGGAACAAATGTGTCAAGGCTCCGGAGGTGTGCAGCGTTTGATGGGAGGGATAAAAATGAGAGCGAATTTTTATTAGAAACGAAGGGAAATGATTTGTATTAATTTTTTTCCTTAAAGAACAGTAAATTACCTTTGTTTTGATGTATTAAACTTATTCGGCTGTCAGATGATTTTATTATTCTGGATTTTAAATTGACATAGCTTTAGTACTACCCAAATTGGTTTTTCCATAAACGGTATGACAACGTAATTATTCGTCAAATTACATCAAAAATACATACAATCTTACAATACGTGTTACTATTGTTTCTAGATTTATTGGTAACCACTGACAACGACGAAAGCAGAGAGATACAAAGGCGCATTATGACTGAAAACGTGATTACTTTGGACTACTTGAAGTTTTTGAACGGCTGGTGATGCGTGCTATCTACCATGTTGTGCAGATAGAAGATTGAACGTAGAGAATGAAAATTAACCACAAATTGAAGGAATTGCCTCCCATACTCCACATTTCCAAAATTTCAATCATTTGAAACGACTACGATGGGCTGAGTACATCGTAAGAATGTTGGATAAAAGCATGGTGAAATTTATTTGCGAGCAACTTGTTGATTCTCTGCAAACTGCGAGGCTAGCGATGTGTAGCCATGGACTGTATAATTTGGAGACAACTTTTGTGCATAGCAAAGGACACCTCGGTCTGACAATGAGCAAGTTAGCACCGTAAAACGTGGTAACATTATTCAGCGTGATAACTAAGATCGTTTGAAGTTGCATTTTGATTTGATGCAAATGCTGCAATGAATGAAGTCGACGAGTTTACTTAAGTGAATATCAAAGCATTTCGAAAATCGAACGAATCGACGAAATTGATAAAGACCACCTTTCATTATCATCACACCATAGTAAGTTCATTTGAAGCTAGTAAACATAATCAATTGAGCCACGAAGATTTCATTTTCAATTGAGAAGCATTTCAATTGAACAAACTCGCCTACTTCAAGCGGTTGAAAACAACGCCTTCAAATTCATTACGTCGAATTGCGGCCGTGCTTTGTGATTTAAATTCATTCGCTGTCAAATAAACAAGAATGAACATCACTCTTCACAAATTAATGTTTAACAACAGGTCTGACGATGTAAAACTGTCTTCTTTTTCACTTCTAGGTAACAGTACTCAAGAGAAGCGATACGTGCATCAATGCAGATGTCTTACTTAAAAGGATATAATTCCTTAAGTTTAGAAACAATGTACATTTATTACGTAAAGCGTTTTATCCAATTTCCCTCGATTTTACTCTTAGAGGCAACTGAGGAATTGCTCTGTTAGTTTTGGCGCATAAAAGGCTAAAAGTTCAGAAACGTAGAAACGCGTCAGAGGTGATTCGTTAACAGTTACACTGATCATTCATTATTAATGTAGGTTTAGTGTCAGAGCGATACTTTTTGTAGTGGGAATGTATTTCAAGTAAGTGTTCCTGATTAATTCTGCTATCAGGAAACAAATTTCAATAAATTAAAATATATGATATCAGTTGATTGCTATCAGGTTGCTTGTTTATTTTTAAATATATTGAATGAAAGATAAAGGAATAAAGTGCAAAAATTACGAAATAAGTAGTTCTCATGTGTATCATTCCAATTTTACTAGCAAGGAATGACTTGTTCATAAACCTCTTTGTTCAGTTTTATCAGAAGGATGTTTTCGTGGGTGTCTTCGGCAAATGTGGACCGATGGTGAGTGAACGAAAAGTTTGGTTTTCAGGCCACGGCTTAGCAGATTTTAAATGCTGCTTGTGCGATATGCTCAGTTGCATTAGCTTGATTTAGCCTAACTCCAACCACGGCTTATAACGAGTCCAGCAACTGTTTCAGGCCTTCCCACTGAAAACACGACAGCGGAAAATTATGATAGGACACGAGTTTTATTCCTGAATCTATTAATAACTGTTTGTCAATAGGCACGGCCTTTTTTGTAATGTTTCGTGGCTTCTTACCCGTTCGTGGTTGTTCAGCTATCAAACCGTGTTCTTTGGCCATTTTTGGGTGACGAAAGTTTCCGACGTCATACTTTCTTTGAATATATGTGCAAGCGGTATTTTCGTATGCTCGATTTCCTTCATTTCGCACGAAATGGGTTGCGATTTCGGAAAAAATGTAGTGGATTCTCTCTTCCGTTTTTCGTCTTCCATTCTGGATGCCACAAGAAGCTCAATCGATTCTTCGTCACTGCTTCAGTCGAATGACTATTCTGTTCATTTGACAAAAGCTAAACTCAACGATCACTATGACCGGTTCGGATGAATGTGTCTTCATACAATCGAATGGCACAAAGACCGTGAATAGTAATCCGTATAAATGAAACATATTTCAAATCTATTAAAAACCACCGATATTTCAAATGAACAGTAGGCTCGCCAGGTTCGACTGATGATTTGGGTTAGTTTGTATTCAAATGAATGATTTGATAATTTGTAGCACTGCTTACTACTAATAAACAAAACTAAGCTGGTGTAACTCTTCTTCCGGGTGCTGGGGCAAGGCACAAAAACCAAAAAATGTTCAAATACTACCGACACATTTCGGGAGGGAATCGATTGTATTCACTACGTCTTTCCTAAAGTACGCGGATATTTTATGATTTCACTGTTAGTTAACCCAAGCAGCACACTTGTTGCAAACCAGTAAAAGTTACTTCAATGTAACTCCATCAGGTCACAAACAAGTAGCTGCAACTAATTATGACGGTTTGGTGTTACTTGGGAAAGCTAAATTACGAATTATTGTTTGGTTTTTTTTCACGAAAACGACGCAGAAAAAACAAAATACGTCAGTTTCAAAGCACGGCTTGCTGCGATCAAAAAAAATTCGCAATGTCAATGTTATGTTGCCTAAAAATCTACGCTTTTGAACCTAACGAGCATGACTTTTATCAAAACTGGTCTGGGGTACAAAAAGTCCAATGATTACATTCTCAATGTAATCTGATTGACGAACCTAGCGTGGAGAAGGATCCATTCCCAAGAATATTAATTTATTTACGAATTTTCGTTTTCTATTGCATGTAATATAATTTCATGATTATTTATTGAGCGATTGTTAAGTCAATACTATATTTATTATTAAATTTATTTAGTTTTGAGTATCTCAAGTATCATGACAAAGAGAACTAAAAGTGGCTTCTGAGTGGCTTCTCGTTTGAAATAGCTAAATAGTGAAGGAAGTTCAGGTTTATATCAACAGTAACTTGTCTTTTTATGCATAATAAAACCTAAATCGCAGAAATATCTTGCAAACTTGATTCTTTTAGAATAGTTGTACTTGAGTTCTTGACATGATGGTTCGTTTAATATACACTGGTGCAAAACGGTATGAAGAAATCATTGAGAAGGGAAGAGTAGGTTAGCTTTGAAAACAAGGGTTAAGCTTGCGTGAAATAGTCATCAGAATTGGTAGGGGCAAGGACGTCGTCCATAATTGCCTTCGGATTAGCGAAACGTATGCACGAAGCAGCGATATAGACATCCATCCACCCTGAAACCGAGCATCAACAGGCGGAAAACGGATGGGGATCAACGAGAAGCTGTCATCGGCAGAAGTTAGGAAGAAAATAAGTCTTTCGACGAATGGCCGTCGGATTCGTCCAGATATAAACGAGGACCTCAATGTTTCGTTGGTATCAGCGACGCTTGCACCACGGCTGCTACCTCGTCACAAGAAAGCTCGCTTTGCCTTCGCCGAGATATACCGGTTTCGGGACGACGGATGGTTTTAGTAGCCGTTGGCACGATACCAGACAAGAGACACCAAGAAAGGAGAAACAATACTTTGGTGGAAGAACGGTAAAGATCTGGGCCGGTATTAGCTCGACTAGACAAACACCTGTTTGTTTCATTTAGACGCGGATGAGTTCTGAAGTGAATTGCCAGTTGTTGGAAGAAGTTTTCTCGTATTTTCCGAAAATGTTTTGAATGAAAACATGATTTGTCAACAAGATCATGCCTCCAAATCAACCAAGGAATTTTTGAAAGCACCACGACATCCTTGTTTTGGATTGACCAGCATGCAGTCCGGATCTTAATCCGATTGAAAACGTTTGGGGGTTACATTATCTTAATGTTTTCAATCATTGAAGGAGTTATGAAACGGCAGGCCACTTGAAACGGGAAATTCCAGATGATTGGTATAAGATTCGAATATTTTGAAGAACTCCATAACATCTTAACGATTGGAAGAAGTCATAATGAGAAAAGGTGATGCTATACATTACACACAGGACCTTTATTAGTAGGACGAACATTAATAAAATGTTTGAAAATGGGAAATATCCTTCTTATCAACATGCAACTCTAGGAATGGACATTAATTTTTGGTAGAACCAAAGATGTGAAGAGAAAGTATTGATAAATCCGTAAGAGCACAGCAGGTTGTGAAAATGAATAGAAGTAGTTGAAATTGAGCGTAGGACAGGTTTGAAAGGCGGCATCCAATCAGGCAGAGAATCTCTTGCCAAGCTACCACAGTGCGTGGTAGGCAAGGGGAAGGGGACCCCCCTGGACAGGCAAAAGAGTGCTACCTTGATCGTGCTCATATACCACAAATGGCACAGAGCAGTTTTACTGATATGAAATTTCTGTTTTACACTTCTTTTAGGCCACATGTAACAGAAATAAATTTCCAATTAGAGGTGTTTGAAAGACACAACTTCTTATGTTACACGGTTATGTTCATGGATATTTCCAATTTTCAAACATTTTAATTGATTACGTGCTTCATGCAACAATAAAAAACATGATTAGCTAAATTTACCCAAGCAACACAACTTTTGGCAAACAAGTCTAAAGTACTGTTAAAAGACAACAGGTTATAAATTTAGGCGAATAATACTTTATTTCATACTTTGATATGTCGTAAAAAGCGTAAAAAGTGAAGCCTTATAAAATGGAAAAAAATCCCCATACAAATATATAACATCGCCTAGCGTGGGATTTCAACACTAGTCCTTGGCGTAATAGCTTTGTAGCTTCTTTACTAAGCCAACTCAGACTGTTAAAAAGTAAAATCTGAGTATCTATGATATGTTTCCCATTGGCAGTGAAACCACAATCTTGTACAACTAATGCATCGTAATGAAAAAAAAAATAACACGTCTTGCAAAATAAGGTTGGTGTTATGTAATTTCAACAATATATAGAACTGCCCATAAAATCTTGTCCTGTTTATTTTTTATAAATGTATGGAACCATGTTTTTAAGAACAATAATAAAGTATTAATCACTTGCACAAAGTGATAAATAGAATACGAGAGATAACCGCTCCAAACTTGGGTTACTTGGGCATCAATAAAATGCCTTAGTGGCGAACCAGCCCAGGAGGCTGAAAGCCACAATAATAAAGATAAAAAAAAAAAAAAAAAAAAATGCCTCTTATTTTGAAAAATCAAATATGTTCTTTTACTTATTTTCTACCAAAAATTTCAATTAAATACTATTATTATTTTCTACAAGATATAGAAACTTAGAAACAAATATAGATATAGAAACTTAGAAACAAATATATTAAATATATATTGGCAGTGTATAAGATTTCAAATGATTATTCATGATAAAATGAAAAATTGCTCAATTACCGCATGTCTTTATACCTATTTCAAGGAGTGTATGTTGGCCATTTATAAAAAAAGGCGTTAAATTGAAAACTTCTCTAGAGCATTATTCGTATTGTTCCCTTTCAAACTTTTTTCGTTTTGAACTTGTATCCTTTCGTCGTTTTGTCCGTTTTGATATTTTGTGTTTTGAATGATGTGGACCTTTTTGTCCATTCGACATTTTGTCCCCGTACTTGTTATTCGGCCTAATGTCCGTTCGATCTTTTGTACCTTTTTCTATACAATTGGTGGGACATGTTGTAATAATGTCGGACTACAATTCCGCAAAAATGGTGCTCACCTCTAATCCGACCGGAACAAGACTTAAAGTGCGCAGCGAACAAGGCTAGTCTAAGTAGTGATCTTGAAAGTATCGAGCACTCAAAGACCCGGAAAGAAGTAGCCCATGTTTCATGATGTAACATTGTAATGCATTTGCGGTCCTAATGGGACATTGGAAGTTAAATATGTAAGTAAAAGTCATTAACATAGGAGAGGTTTTTTTTTTATCAAGCTTGGCCTTAAAAAACTGAATTCCAGTCAAGTTAATTGATTTTTGTGTAATTTCTAGTGGTTTTATTTGGGCATAAACTTGATTTTAATCTAATATTCTCCATATTTTATGCAGAAATTGATCTTAAAATCAGATTTAAAGAACCCACATTCAATCGAAACCTTTTTGAAAAATTCTTGTGCTGATCTGAATTGACATCACTTAGGATTGCATGAAACATATAAAATGCCCACAGCAAATGAAAAAAATGTTTAAAAGATATGGCCCAGCCTTAAAAGAGTTATTTTTTACACGCCTCTCCCTTTTATAGAACAGGCAATGTTAATGTGTAAAAGCATTGCATGACTTTACAGATTTAGGAATATTTTTTTTATCTTTTAACTATCCCCAGAGAAGTCAAGAAAATATCCAGCTCGGAAGGACTGGACCGACTAAATCGGGAATCAGGCCCACCAGCTGCGTCTTGGAACTATAATCTTACAACATCCCGAAACCAGCCCCTCTTGAATAATTGCATCCATTTAATCTTAATTTGTCTGTTTACGTAATTTCCTTCTGGAAGCTACGCAATTTCCTTTTAAGGCGTCAAAGCCTTCTTTATTGAGTCATTATTGAGTTTCCATTTACTATTCAATCCAGCAATTCGCATGTCTCCCCTTACAGACCTTCGCTATCAGTAATAATGGATTATGACCAAAAAATTAACAGTGAAGTAATACCAACGAAAGTGACACATAAATATTCTGATCTTGTTCCACTTTTTTCCCGCACCTCCTCGGGCGATCATAATCTGCCATAATCCGCACTGCCTGAGCGAGAGATGAAAAAACTGCCCCTGAATCGAGTACGAAACTTATGACTTGCAGTATGTTAGTGACAGGCGATAAATAATAAGTGTTTTTCTTTGCTTTCTCACATTTACGTTCGAGACGAGCGACGGACAGACGGGGTTGGGCAGGCGAACCGTTCGACTCCCCATGGAGAGTGCGTAAACTATACAGTTTTTAAACGCGAAATCGAGAGTGCTCCTTTATGTGTAACAAATGTGCAGGGTGCACGACTAGTTCACCTTGAGATCGCATTTCATTGCAGTTTAGCTAACTGGCCTATTTATCTTGGAGAATAGTTCCAGCAACAGTCGTTATTGTCGTGAGTATTACCAGTTGTATTTAGGCGTGATAGGATTATAATATCTACCGTTGGTCAACGAAAAGGTTCTCCTACAGTCTCGCAATCGCCGGGCATTAGAATAGCAGCACTCGTGAACAACTATTATTTTTCTTACAGCACAATCGAATAAGAGTTTCTGAACAGAATGAAAAAGGCAACCAGGGCAAAGTTTGATCCTCGCTTCGGGCGGGGGTTAGAAGTCGACCAGAGCATTGTGTGCCCTTTAATGGCCGTCCGACGGTGGCGGTGGAAATAGCGCCATCCGAGCCGGGGAACCACCGTAACTGATTGTTGGTGGTTTTTGAATTTGTGATCCAGCGGTCCAACTGAGATGTTATGTAGGTAGTTACCTGTTGAAAAAGGAGAAAAAGAAGAAAAAGGCTTAGAGTTAGTCCATTGCATATGTTTCGTTTAGAAGGGAGGTCGAGATTTAGAGGAAAGCTGAACACAGAAAGAGCGCCATTGTTTATGACTTTCCGATTGATTAAACTAGATATTGAACCGAATGGTATGGAGGACTATATAGGGGGTTTGAAGCTATTATGAACGAAATCGATTCTGTGGTGAGCATGTGCGCGAATGCGCACCCAAGTGTTGTGTAACGGCGGGGTTGGCAAAACAAGACATACATTTTTCATCAACAAGCAGACATAAATGCTTCTCAAGACGGAAGTATGGCTGTGATTTAAAGATAAGTGTGTTGAGGTATTACAGCATTTTCTGTAGGGTTGAAACACATGATAAAAGTTTTAAAAAATACCACAAACATTCCATGATTTTCAGCACTTTGGTTGTTTTCAGAACATGGGTTGGAAGAGAAAATGTAAGAACAATCGTACATGACGACAATTTTGCACAGAGCTCAGCTCGAAAATAAAACAAAAAACATTTTTATTAACTGAAGAAAAATAATATACCTAATTTGGTTTTTAAGATACACAGAAAAAAATAATTAATTTTAGTAAGCGCCTAAAATTTTCCCTCGTTTAATTCTAAGCCAATGGAGGCGTAAACAACCAAATTGTTTGCAATTTTGCATTATCCATACAACAATGTTTGCAATCTTTCATACAAAACGCTAGATTCAGGCTTTATCTGGCTTAAATTTACATGAAATATTCCATTATTTTCTGCCAAATCTAGTATTCCATTTATGTGCATAAGATAGCGCAGAAAATTCAATGTTTTTTTTCTTTTTGTGTACGTCATGTAGATATAGGCATTGATCAATATTCTGGGTCCAAATTCTGGCTTTGACATGAAGTTGCCACCAGGAGCTCGGGTGAATCAAGTTTTGATAAATAATACATAGAAAAAAATAATGATTTTGCACAAGCGCCTGAAATTTCCCCTCGTTTAATAACAAGCCAAATGAGGCGTTAACAACGAAATTGTTTGCAATGTTTCAAGTGCCATAAAACAATGTTTGCAATCTTTCATACAACATACTATATTCAGGCGCTATGTGGCTTAAATTTACATGGAATATCCCATTAATTTCTGTCGAATCTAGCGTTTTCATTATAGGCACAAGATGACGCAGAAAGTTACATGTTTTTGTTAACTGTGTAGACCCCTTATCCATATCCTTCCTATCGTTGTTTTGCTTTCTGATTACCTTGTAAGTTGTTTTAACCCTGTGAGTTAGATTGCATCAATTTAATCCAAGTTTTCTTCATATATTGTTTATTAAATTATTCAGATATGGCCGTATACTTAGAAGATTTATTAGGAATCGATCTATAGAATTACTAATTGTTGTATAACGCTTCCATTTTTCATGAAAAAATAATAATGGAAAGGTAAAAACGATCAAATTATCATGTGGAGTTCCTTGGGCGTTTATGGCAGCTCTTCAAAAATCTACCGAGTAGGGAGGTTGTAATTTTGTGAACATTCACATGTTCATTAGACCGAAGATCGAAGTATGCTTTGTTCGCGAGTGAACGTGTTTTGTTTCGGTTGTCTATTTTTGTTGTTCTACGCCTAATATACTTTTATAAATTAATATGATTGGTTCTAAAAGTGAACCAAGTGCGATGGACCGTCTTAATCTATACTATCCGAAGAACAACACGTTTATCAGTTGTGTCGCCTAAAAGGTCCTCGGTAGGTTCGAGTATGGTACAACGAGATATGGAGCCGGCACCGAAAGCATAACCAGTTCTGAACTGAGAGTGCTGACGAAAATGTGTGGGTTTCGCAGCAAGAAGGGCCTCAGATTAGTTGATTGAAGACCTTGAAGAACTTGAAGAACTTTTCGCTTTATGATGGAGAGTGGAAGAAACTGACGTTCCAGCTTTCAGAAGACCTCTTGATGCCATTTTTTCAGTTGAATATTGTTCGTAGCTTTAGTAGAACCAACTTTAAAGTACGAAAACCTTTACTCGAAATTTCAGAATATGCTGAAGAAACCAAAATTACCAAAAACCCTCTACGACAGCAAGTCATTGATCAGTCAGTTAACATACCCTTATTTTTACAGACTTCTTGTTTCCCTCAAACTATTTTGCTTATTATTTTAGTCAAACTGTATTATTTTATTCGTTATGAAATGGCTTGAAAATAGTTACTTATATATTTTTCCTATTCCGTGTCATTGAATCTGATCATAAGATTGACTGCAAAATTTTCATACCAAAACAAATTAGCTACAGACTGTGATAAAAATTGATTTATTTATCATTTACTGCTTCTATAGTTCAGTCAAAAATGACCGTTTTTGGCCCTTCATACAACAATATAGAGAGGTATGTACAGTTTGATCTTGCAATTAGGAGGAACTGTACGCCATGGCAAGTCCTGCACTGGTGGTGGGTTTCTATCACATCACATCGTATCTGTTCATTCTAAACTTGCGGCCGTAGAAGCTATTGATTCAGATAACGGAAACTAGAAATGCATAATAATACCTAAAGTTGTTTATAAAAGTAACGCAATGTTATTGCTGCAATCCAAGAAATCTGACAAGTTCTCTTTCACCACCCTTTCTTATATTTTCAGACATTCTTCTCTTTACAGGTAGCGAGTAATAGCGCTATAACCATAAGCCATCGAGAGCTAGGACTATAATTGATGACTAAGTCCCAACCTTTTGAAGAGAAATGGAGCATCACTTAACCTTCTTAGACTAGATGCTCCATACGACCATTTTTAAATATTTTTTTGTTCAACTATTCTCTCCGACTGTTCATTTCCTTTTTCCTTTGATATCTACTGAAGGCTACGTGGGTTCTCCGTGTCTTTTTTAGGTAGATACCAAATCCTCCATAACTCCAACGGTTGCATGGACGTGGCCAGGTGAGCGATCGAGGAGTGTCTTCGGGGAGATTACTGTGTGAAGAAACGTATCCGTAACTGGATCCGTTTCAAGGTGACATGCAATGTCTTCAATGAATTACTCCTCATCATAGCACCATCCACGAAGTGTGCAAACGTCAATGCTTATGTCAATGGTAATTCATATGTTCGTAAGACCATTACGTTTGAAATGCTGTAATGGTTCATGTTATCGTACTCCATAGAACTTGATTTTGTACAGTTTGGATAGGTTCTTTTTCAGTCAATAATCATTTAGCATGAGCAAATAGCAATCATTATTTTACGGCATGAGCAATGAAATTAATTTAAATATTTTTGATAAAATTCTGCATTTCTCATTTTGATGAAATTCTGCATTTCTCATTTCAACAAAAATAGAATACTGAACTTAAGTGAAATGTGACTATAACCGCTTCATAATTCATCGACTTTGCAATGAGCTGAACGAACTCAAGTTTACTTCTTAATAGATGGCGCAGGACAGGAGTCCCAAAAATCTACTCATGTTTCGTTTTCTTTTATTTATAGTAGTAAATCGAATAATATTGATAATTCTTTAAGGATTTTGTAATTTTAATTCACAAATCGTTTTCCGTGCTTGACTGAATCAATGTAAGTCGTACACAGAAAAAAATAATTAAATTTAACAAGCGCGTAAAATTTCGCCTCGTTTAATTCCAAGCCAAAGGTGGCGTAAACAATGTTTGCACACAACAATGTTTGCAATCTTTCATACAACAGGCTAGATTCAGGCGTTATTTGGCTAAAATTTACATGAAATATCCCATTATTTCTGCCAAATCTAGCATTCCCAGTATGTGCATTAGATAACGCAGAAAATTCAATGTTTTTTTTTATCTGTGTACGCATCGATGATAATTGGTCTTATTTACCCGATACCTTCTTCTAATATTGCATATTGCGATATGAAATTCCTGATTCCTTCCTTTAATATTAATGTTAGATAATATTTTATATTACTCAAATGATTGGCGGTAAAATAGCGGCTTCAACTTGTACTGTTTTTAAATAACGATGTCCAAAGTTGGATGAAACGAATTATACTATGAGGAGATACTAGGAACCGGGAAATTGTACCCGATATTCCTGTCAGATTAGAACAAACTCATATTTTTCACGACTTCATAGAGTGGTGACATCCCGAACAGATGGGTATAACATAAAAATAACAAAACTATAACAAACCTTGTTACGACTAACTGATTATGATATAAATTAGTTAAAAACGTTCTCATCTTCAAAATTTTGAAACATAAACAATATTTTAAAACACAAACAAATTTAGATATAATGCCCTGGGAGGCACAATCTGCGTAAAGAAATAAATTTGAACAATAGCTGATCTGATTTTGCTACACCGCAACAAAACTGTTTGTTTTGCTTAACTTATATCTATATCATAGTTTTGTTGCGGAGCTAAGCAAGCTTCGGGCGCGAGCGGTTGTGTTTATTTTTCGCTGTCGCTATGGGCCCAGTGTCGCGAGTTTGAAAAGTTCAGAAAAAGTTACCCAAGCAACACAGCTTGTATTAAACATGTTGAAAGTACTGTTAAATGACAAAAACAGGTTATAAATTTGGGTGTATAATACTTTATTTCGTACTTTAATATGACGCAAAAAACGCAAAAAGTGAAGCCTTATAAAACATAAAATGGAAAAAAAAATCCGCATACAAAAATACAACATCGCCAAGCGTGGGATTTGAACACTAGTCCTTGGCGTGATAGGTTTGTAGCTTCTTTGCTAAGCCAGCGCAGATTGTTGAGAAGTAAACTCTGAGTATCTATGATATGCTTCCCGTTTGCAGTGAGACAACGATCTTGTACAACAAATTCATCGTAATGAGAAAAAAGAACACGTTTTGCAAAACATGGTTGGTGTAATGTAATTTCAACTGTTTATAGAACTGCCCATAAAATCTTGTCCTGTTTATGTTTTATAAATGTATGGAACCATGTTCTCAAGAACAATAATAAAGTATTAATCACTTGTAGCATTTGAAAAATTATATTTAGCTCGACCGTTTGTCAGAGTGATATATAAAATACGAGAAATACAAACCGCTTCAAACTTGTAAAGTTTTGCAATACGTTTATGATACATTTATAATACAAACAATTATAAATCATTCTAAAAAGATGTTTTGTGTGTTACTTGGCCAGTTGGGGAGGAAAATTGGTCTAAATCCAGAGGACTGAAGAAAGCGTTAGTTCTTGAAGCCTGCCACTTTTGGTGTGGCGCTAGTGACGATTTTAACATTTAAGGCTCGGTTCACAATGGATTGGTAATGTAACAATATTTCTTCTACCAAACTACTAAACAATGAAATTTTACTATAGTTTCGCTAATCACTGCACTAAGTACAACACGGAATATTTTTATCGAATAAAATTAACGAACGATTTTATGGCCTTCAAGAAACCCGGTCTGTCAAATTAACACCACACGCAGCACCAGGTTTTCGGCGTAAAGGCTCCACCAAACAGAAGTTTTTTTTGCCGCCGCAGCGAAATCGCCGCGGCGTGATTACATGGCGGCTTAAGGGAGCGCACAAACCGACTTGATGCGTTTTTAAATCGCGTTAGTTTGTGCGCTCCTATAAGCCGCCATGTAATCTCACCGCGGCGATTTTGTCGCTGCGATTTCGCTGCGGCGGCGGCAAAAAAAAAAGCTGCAGTTTGGTAGAGCCTTAACGATTGTTGTTCGTGGATGACAGCCGCTTCAGTCCTGTGTATAAATCGCGTCTGAAAACTGAAAACTCATAGTTTTTGTGGGAGAAGTGTGTCATAGTGTTTACAGTCAACCGGTTTTTTTTTATAGGGCATTGTGTGTTATCTTTTGTTTTGGTTATTAATTGTTTGGCTGCGAATAGCTGCGATCGAGCTGCGGTATCTATTGTTTCGGTTACATATTGCTCGGTGGCCGTTATGGAATGAAGATCCGGGATAATGTGAAGAATTGATTTGTGTCCGCCTCGAAGTAAGTCTCGTTGAATGAAGTAGAGATAAATAGAGAAAGAAAATGGCGCGTGTTTTCGAACGGTTTGATTAACTGTGGAAAAAACGTATCAACCGGGACTAAAAAAGTTCGGCAGTGGCGGTAGAGTGAAGTGCTATATCGGTGCAATGGAAGGTGTTGAAATTTTCGGGAAAAGTTCCTGATCCGGGACGAAAATCATTGTTGAATCATTCCGGGAGATCACTTATCTGTCGTTCTCCTGCTTAAGTTGTTATCTTTTGCGCGACCAACAATTACCGGCTAGCTGGCAAAAATACTATTGCTGCAGGGTTGATTTGTGATGGCACCAACACACTGTCTGGGTGTTTTGTTGTGACAACGGATGACCTTTCCAAAGGTGATAAACAGAAGTTTCTTCTAGTGTTAGGAAAAACTGCAGTCTTGAGGTCTGATAGGCATGGTTTCGCTTAGGGTTTTTTTTGTATGAAGTGAAAAGTACAAATAAATAAAAGTGCTCGCGGTTGGTCCCATATAACACTGAAAATTGCGAGCTTTGCATGTACTGTTATTTTTTGCTAGTGACATGATAAACACAGTCTCAGACGTATTGTACGTGTGAAGGAAAAAAGCCCTCGGGCTGCACCTGTATGTCGAAGGCACACACTTAGAAAATTTTACAGTATTCGGTAATTTTTTACCGA
Organism: Aedes japonicus; assembly: GCA_034211315.2. Lineage (NCBI taxonomy): Eukaryota > Metazoa > Arthropoda > Insecta > Diptera > Culicidae > Aedes > Aedes japonicus. The sequence goes on from JASCZW010015945.1 coordinate 25,264, forward strand.
ACTCTCAACAGCAAAACAGTTCGGTAATCCGATTTAACGGATTTCGGTAATATTTAACAAGTTCCGGTAATTTTTTTAACAGAATACTGTAAAATTTCACCGAGATCCGGTAAATCGGATTACCGAACGTTCAGCTGTTGAAAGTTCGGTTAAAAAAATACCGAATACTGTAAAATTTTCTACGTGTGTATGGTTTCACCCTCCAAGATGAAATATTCGAGGGTCTCAGCTAATGAACAGCAGAAATCGGCTTTACAGACGGATCGGTCACCCGGTGACTTTGAAGGAAGCAAAACGCTAACCAGTTGGAACCCGCAAAAAGTTTTCAGACGATTGAGTGGTGGTTAGTGCTCTCATAAACGTGGAACAGGTAAATAGGTAATACATATTGTCCCTTTTGTCTCTATATTGAACCTAGATTAAATCAAATTAAAGCTTAACATTTAATATTTTATTGTTTCCACCTCACCCATTATTATTAATCATTAATATGATCACATCACTTATCTAGGTGAATCCTGATCCATCGAGCCATATCCTACTAACATAGAAATCCTCCTTCCTGCGACCTTTGTGGGGATGCAGAGGTAAACACGGTTCCCAAACAGCAAAGGCCAGACTAACTTTCCTTCCCTATTCCCACCTGATTGCAAGGACGTGGCCGGCGCCGTTATTGATTATTAATGAATTGAGTCATTGAAACGTGTACAGTGAGAATGGTCAGTTACTCCCTGCCCCATTCAGTTGATTCACTGTGCAATTTCACTGATTTTGATACTGATGAATCACGGAGTAGCAACCATTGATACGTGCAGTTAGTCTAGTTAAGCTAAGCTAAGCTAAGCTATCTGTATAATAGTTTTGTTACCTCTTGAGGGTTTATTGTAACAATTACTGTTATTTTAATTTCTAAATTCTAACTGCCCCTGTCATTTAAACAGCGTAATTGGATAACAAAACATGAAATATTTTTTTTGTTTCCTTTTGGTTGGGGTACTCACTGCACTAATTTGAACTATTCTTGTTGCGAGCGGCAACCGGTATACAAAAAAACAACGGGACTAACTAGGGTAATCGACTTATCTGCGTGTCCCTTTTGGACTCAGGTTCGGTAAGCAGCGAAGCTGTCATGTGAAGTGTCAGCTAGAACGTCTAATAGCATTGTCAAGGTGACTGAGCTAATGTAATTTGCATTATCATTATTTCTGTAAATCGCACTTTCAATGTTTCCATTGTCAAACGTTACATTATTATTCAAATACTATTCCATAATTTAATATAAGTATAACTATTTTCTTCTAGCATTGACATAATTACTTAGTAAATCTCAGTTCACAGATTGTACGTACATAGACACTTTTTACAAAGGATCGGACATTGAACGTACAAGACTATGAAATATAGGTAACCTTAAAACTATGTCATGCAACATGAATTAACACTTATTAAGAAATAATCTAGCTTAACACTTACTCTAAAGCAAAAAATCGATCTGCCTGCTAATGAAGGTCCGCAACGTTCCGATGCCGTAATAATTCTTGTTATTTTAGAGCAACACACGAAGATGAAGATCTAAGAAGCCGTTGAATAACTAAGCTGTTTGACATGATGAATCTGAACTACCAAAATTTGGCGTCGAGAATAAGTTCGAGATATTTCATCATAATCCAGATCAAGCTGTTTGTGCGATGTGCAAACAAGATTTGAAGGACGCACCTCTTCGGCTTATCTAGGTGGCAGCCAGTCAACAAGAACAAACCTTACACCTCAACTTGACCGGTTAAGTTCAACAACCAGGGAGTGAAAAGATCACCGAACCGTTCGTTACTGAATTGAATATTTCTGCTACGATCCTGCCGGTGGAGTAATCGTTGTCGTAGGATACACTTGCTACGGGAATGACTTCAAAATCGATGGTATGAATCCTATCGATTAAGCAATGGTGAGGCTACTCTTGAGAAAAATCGCCACTCAATATCATGAGGCGGAAAATCTACATTATCTTTTCCATTTCCATTTATATGTTTATTAAAAATATGATTACAATTATCACTAAAAAAATCGAAAGCTGCGTTTTTTTTGTCGATGATTGAGATGATACATTTTGAGTAAGAAAGAAAATTGCTCTAATCCACCATGATAATTTTTGATGGAGCTAACAGAGATACTACAAACCTTCACAATAAAAGAGAATTTTTGGTTGATATTTTGTTTAATCTTTAGAACGGCGCATACATTGTGCAAGAGTAAGACTAAAAGTTACACTATAAAAGCTGCCTCGCATGTGATATTTTGTTAATCGTTCTGAGCATTATCTGTCTTCAGATTTCTGATGTTTATCAAATAATCGATTTGGCCAAAAACGATTGTCATTTTTTACTATGATTTAACCATATTCTCCTCATAAACAAACATAATTTTCATAATCACAACAATCTTAAAAATCTATGATAACTTCAGTTCGTTTGGAATTTCAACTAGCATGCCATTTTCATGTGTTTCTGCAATTGTTTTTACTTTGGAATTATTTAATTATAACCTATTGCAAAAACTTGTTTCTTTTGAAGTTATAAAAATCATCTGAAGACAACATTGTTGGCAAAAATGAAATGAAAAAGTTAGAGCAAAAAACTGTTTTTCTATAGGGACATCTTAAATTATCTAATGAAAACTATCCTGAATAAAGTTTTTACTTCCAATATTAATGATGAGTTATTACGTTATAGGGTTATTTTGCTGTTTGACCATAGTAGCTAAACCGTTTTCAGTTAGTTACGCTAGTTAGAACTTGTTGATGAGATCACAGTGGTCACAGTGGTACAGAATGCAACTTTAGCAGGAAAGATACATTTCACCCGAAGTTTTAAGTTGTGGACCAAAATTGTCTTGAACAAAGTTATTCCTTATAACAAGGCGCTTATTTTGGTGTGAATAAAAACTAGGGTGGTTCTTATTTTCAGAGAAATCGAAAATTTAACTTTTTTGAATTTTTGAAGGAATAAAGGTTAACATTATTGTGAAAAGATGTAGAATGAATAATTTTAAGCAATTTTGATGGTATAATTTTTTCTGTACCTCATGATTTGACCTTATTAGAGCATTTTTTCTGGTGTTTTTTACTGTAACTTTTTTATTTCAAACTTAACAACAACGTTGCCTTGAGATGATTTTTATAACTTAAAAAGATAAAAGTTTTGACGTCTAAATCTTGCCGATATCTCTTACCGTTAGCGAGTAATTAACGATTTTCTTATAATATTACGCCCTTTTCAAATGTGTTTAACTCAATTAAAAAAATATCTATCTTCAGTTTTCAGACATCATATGCAATACTAAAAATACTTTCAAATGCCCCAAATAGAAAAACCAACATTTGAAAAAGGCCTGTGTTGTTTTCAAAAACCATAATAACTGTACTTTTGTTTGACATACGATAAAGACAATTTGAGTACACCAAAAGTTGCAACTTTTATTGTTCTAGAGTCAATAGCAAGTCAACTTTGCTGAAAAACTTGAAATAAAAACGTAACAGCAAAATAACTGATTTTTATAGGGACACCTCAAGCTACGTAGGAAAAATGCTCTAATTCGGTCATATTAAAATGCATAGAAAAAAAACATACCATCAAAGTTGCTTGAAATTATTTATACTACATTTTTTCCGAATAATGAATGCCTTTATATCAGTAAATGAAAAAGTTAGATTTTCGATTTCTCTGAAAATAAGGACCACCCTCGTTTTCATACACACCAAAAGAAGTGCCTTGTTATTAGAAACAACTTTGTAGAAGAAAATTTTGCGCCAAAACTTCAAACTTTGGCTGAAAATGTATCTTTCTAGCTAAATTCGCATTCTGGACCACTCTGTGTTGGTTATTAGGGAAGGTCCATTGATTATGTCACGCAGTAAGGGGGGAGGGAGGTTTGGGAAAACGTGACGATCCATACAAAAACATTTGAAGATCCATACAAAAAACATGACAAGGGTAGGAGGGGGGATAATAAAACGTAAGTTTTTGTGTGAGGTAATTAATGGACGTTCCCTCATGATGCTAGAAACCACCAAGATAAGACATCATCATGTTGAAAGCATGTTATTCAAAGCATCTTAAGAACGTATTATTAGTCCCACATCTACATCTCAATACTTCTTGCGTGCCTATACAGATGTTTCAAAGATATCGATTTATTGCGCTGTTTCGGTCATATAAGATACCAAAAATAAGTTATGTGTACTAGAAAAATACATGAGATCATGTCGTAGAGATGAATTTTTGAACATTACATAACAAGATGTGTTGTGGGTAGAACGCGTTCACAAGAAGGAATTATATGTATATAACTGTATTTTGAAGCCTTGAAAAAAATATTCCCTATCCATCTTATACTACAATCGAAAAAGCTTAGCTATCCGAAGAATCATATGCATGTTTTATGCATTTTTATTGAAAAGCACTCGTTTTTTTAAAAGTTCTAAAGTTTACTCGTATGGTTTCCAAGGCGGAAACTTATGAAGATAACTCTCGTGGATTAAAGGAAGTGTTCTTGAAATAGATTTATCGTTCACGTAATCCATATTACCGCAACAATTGGTTAAATAAGTTCAACGTTTCCATTCGGATACTTCCATGTGAAAAAAACATTTGTTGACGAGACGGACAAAAAACAAACCTTCCAGAGAAATGTGCTCACGTAGGTTTATAATTACTCAATCAGAGCTTTTATTCCGCATCAACTGGTGGCACATAAACCCACGATCTGGTTTTAGAAGAAAAACGTAACACTGAAGCAGCTGACTGCGGAAGAAATGGTTCACAACCACGTATTTAATACGCCAATCTTCTCACGCAGAGCTGACTTGCCGCTCCGATCCCGATCCCACATGACCAGGCACAGATATCTGCCAAGCAGGAGCTATGCGATGAGAACTGCGTTCCTTGTCCCGTTTGGTAACCGCGCGTCGCCGGAGATTCCCGCAGTCGCCATGTGCTCAGGGAGGAAGCAAAGCGCTATAATTCCTTTGAACCGGGGCCCAAACGATGAAGGCGATGACAACGGTGCTACAGATTGCCATCGTCGTCAACTATCCCTATTCACTGCAGTTGCTACCGCACCCACTCCATTCAAATTGTCTCCCTCGGCAGGCACAGAAATGGTTATCTAATCATTTCACATCCCTGAGTGGTAAAGGTACCAGTGCGAAAAACAGCCACACGCGTATCGTTTGCGGGATCACGTCGGCGTTCGGTAGCATGTGTGTGTATGTGTGTACATTTGCGCTGCATTTGTCGCTCCTAATTTTCTTCAGCAAGGGCCGGTGTGGCAGGGATGATGCTGAAAAACTGCGACCTACGTTCAGCCCCACGGAGTGAAGATTTTATGCATCAGGCGTCTTGCCGAGCTCTCGGACGTCTCTCGGTGAGACGTCCTGAATCAACATACAGTACCCGGGACGGGGTTTGTTGTGACAATGACAAACGGCCGTATTTAGGGAAATGGATGCAGTAATTTTACGCTCGCCGGAAGTAATAGGTTCGTGGCGGATAGGAGTTCATGGTGTGTTTACTAATGTGATAGCGAATTGAAGGTTTCATGAATTGATCGTGTCGTTTATGTTTCGCTAGCAAAATGGGAACGGCATTTGTAGACAGTAGAAGACAGTAAAAAAAGTACTCCAAAAAATCTTTTGAAAATCAATTAATATTCAATGAGTTGATTTCCTAGAATTTGGGATCGCATGAAATAGGTGAGAGGTAATTATTTTGGTATAGGAATTATCAACTTGTAACCCATCAGTCAT
>JASCZW010015946.1:0-19602 GCA_034211315.2 Aedes japonicus
AAAATGAGAAACGCTGTTCAGAGTTTGAATCAATGCAAGGCTCCAAGAAAATATTTGAACCAAAATGTGCAGCTAATTTTGGTTCAAACTGAAAAAAAGGCTGTAGACCTTTATTCGCAAAAAAATAGTAAAAATGACTTTTTGCGGTATTTTTTAAAAGTTGTCCAAAATATTTTTTTGTGTGTAAGATAGCTCTTTGACGTCTTTAGCAACATTTCTCAAAATGATCTAATAAACAATTTTGTCCAAAAAACCATCCTTCTAGGACACTTCGTTAAAAAGATAGCATCTAACGCCACCTATGCGGAAGAAATATGAACTAATCAAAACCGCCAAAAAATGGCGCTTTTTCAACTGAACAACTTTTTCAAAGACTGCAAACCTGTAGGAAGCACATCCGCGGCGCTAAAGGTTTTGGCCACACCACTGGGTTCGCTGCCCCACTGTGTGCCGGTGGCCTCCAAGGTAGCATTATAAGACCCATTATGAACAATCTGTACACATCTGACATTCCGACTCTTCCACAAGATGGAACACTATTGCCGACTCTGCGATCAGTTATAAAGGACGAGTCATGCGAACCCTCGTATCAAAGCTTCAGACCGGACTGGATGGCTACACCAAATACAGAGGATAAACAAAATGGTTGAGATAGGCAAAATTTTGCCCAAATTCAATTCCTTAAAACTCTTTGCCAAAATTGTTGAATTTGGACAAAACTGCAAGGATTCGGTGGCAAATTCAGTCAAAATTTAGGAACATGCATGGTCACGAATACTGGCCACCGGACACCGGAGATGTTCCGGATTTTCAGAGGGCATGTCAAAAAGACATTTTTTCTGCTGCTCGTATTTTTGTGTGGTGTGAAGTAACATCAATGACCCCTATTTTTCTAGAAACTAAATCTTATTGAAAATTGAATGCCGGCGGTTGCACTAAGAGCCGTTGAAAAACTTTCGAAATGCGTAAAACTGGTTCCGGATAATATAATACATCATGTATATCCTTCCAATCATGTATATATCACCAAAACATCAAGATTTTTCATGGAGGTACTTCAGGGAACATATTCAAGACGATCAGTTGCCCTGAACACTCTGTAGTAGATTCCAGGTGCCCCGGGGGAAGTGGCCAATTTGAAAAATGTCCGGAACCATATCAATATGGGTATCAAACTTCAAGATTTTTCGAGGTGATACTTCTAAATGGCCATCATCAATGGTGGTTTGTATGTGTGAACGCGACCAAAACGCAAACAGTTGTGTTTCCACACCGCAACACCGACCGGCTCAAATCCGCATCGAAGATCAAGATCCTGAACGAAGAAATTGAGTGGTCCTTTGAGATTCACTACCTTGGCTTGATTCTCGACCTCTAGCTTCTGTTTCGCTCACATGTGAATGACCGAGTTACCAAGGACACCGTGATGTTGAAACGACTGTATCCGATCATTAACCTTTGGTCGAATGCGTCCACCGTTAACAAGCTGGCTGTGTACAGGCAGATTGTTGCGCCTATGCTGGAGTGTGTGTCTTCAGTATGGAAGGGATGCTCTCAAACACATCGGAAGAAGCTCCAGGTTCTGCAGAACAAGTTCCTGAAGATGATTCTCAATCTGCCACCAACGCACAAGGACAGCCGAGGTCCATCGGCTGGTAAATCTTGAACTAATAAATAACAGACTGGCTTCATTTTGTAGTCGACATCAAACTAGGACTCTTATCTCTGGGTATGAACAAATTAGCAATCTTTACCCACAATTTTGTATATAGTAGAATAAGTTAGGCTTAAGGTAGTTAGATAGAAAGCAAATTTAAATAGAACAAACTGTTCACTCGGTAAAATGGTAAGAACCAAATAGGAAAATTAGCTACTGGCTTCTCAAATATTATATCCAAGACTGAATAACGTTAAGTGGATCACTTACATTGTAAAATATTGGATCACAACCTAAAAATTGAAATAAAACGGGATTTAGTGTCAAATGTGTTCAGACTCATTTTTTCGATGGCAAACTATCGATTTTTTTTTTTGTATCGATACTTTTTCATTCCAACATAAAAAATGAATTAAACATCACTTTTATGTAGTATTATTTATTATTTCGGGACACATCACTTATTAAAAAGTCAGATATAAAAAAACAACAACAACAACAACAACAACAACAACAACAATAAAAATAATAACAATAATAATAATAATAACAATAATAATAATAAAACAAATCAGATAATTCAGGTTATCAGTTCAAAATGTACGGTTCTTGATTCAGTTATTCCAGTATACTTCTGGAAGTAAACGCAAGAACGCTAGCTATGAGGGATTCAACCTGTGCCTGTTGTCTATAGCTTCCCCTGTCCGAGAAAACAAACTCTCGGGCGGTACACTAGTCACTATTCTCGATAAGAAATCTCGAGCGATTGGGTATATGTGGAGACATTCGCTGCAAATGCATTCCCATGCTTGAAGAGGATCCACAGAACGCCTGGTTGATGTAAAATATATTACTATGTGTGTGTCATCCTCCATCCATTAATTTGATCAATCATATGCTCTGCAATGGTGCCCTTTTTGTTGTGGCAAGATGAGATATTCTCAAAGCTTTTGGGGAAATGGCAGGTACTGGGAGTCCACAAAAGGTACAGCTAAACATTACATAGTAGCCCTTATTCACACTTACAACGCAGGAAAATAAGGTCAAGAAGAGCCACCGTCATCAACTAAAGCTTGAACCGCGTACCTGGGAAACCCGTAATACCCGTGGCAATAGCCCGCGGACGATGCCCTACATAATACATAATACATAATACAATAAAGGCCATAATTAATTGTGATTTTGACTAAAAATATAGGAATATACGATACTATTTGTAAACTGTTATACGACTTGTGGTTGGCTGGGCTCTGCCCTCTTCTGTCTTTCCATTTGACCAAAAGAATTTCGAAATTGTAGCCACACTTTTGAAAGACACACAAATTCTTCTTTTGTTCTTCTGTTTGCAAGCGCTCGCACTCAGCAGCAACTGAGTTTTTCTACAGCAAAAGTTCATTCACTACCAAAACTCGGAACTAAAGAATTTAGTTCAATTAACAGCCTTCTCACAAGACGTTGGCAACACATTTTTAACTGTTAATAATATAAATCCTTCTGAAATTCAAGGGTTGATGAAAAAATACTAGTTTACCTGAAATGATCGTATCGTCTGAGACAGGAATTGCAGAAGATTCCTGAAAAAAATCGTTATGTACAAATTGTTAATAATTTTGATTCTTTCTTATATCCAGACTGAGAACGAACTTTGTATGACATACCATTTGATCGTAAAAATCCCAAGGGCTTCCCGTTAGAACTGTTTTTTTGTTTTCATGGATGAGATGGAAAAAACGAAAGAAATGTATCGATACAGTCGATTTTGAATGCTTCTAGAATCGATTCAAAAAATCGAAAAATCGAAACCCACAATATCGCCCATAGGTAATGGAAGTACCGGCCACAGTCAATCCAGTGATGATGATGGAGATGGCACCAAAACGAACGCAAACATTTTCTTAAAATCCTTCGCTCCAGTCAGGGCTCAGACTGGGTCCAAAATATAATCTCAAAACCCTACACCAGCCTCGACAAGATATTGTAGACCCATACGGATTTAATTCGTTAATGAGACGGCAGATATAACTTTTCGTGAAAAATCAAACGCGGAAAATATCTGCCGTCTGCCGAAGCAATAATGTTTTCGACATCTTCATATTTGGCAGCGTTTTACACACATAGGTCAAGTGAATGAAGTGCGTGTCTTGGAATAAAACTGTCCCAAATGACTAAGACGTTTGGTGTATGAGAGAGTAATCCAGGGAACGAAATGCACGAGTGTATTGCTAGAGTTTGCTAGAAACTAATTTCGGACACCCTTTGAACATTTAAGCTATCAAGATTCAAATTGCTACGTTATCATACGTCACCTTTGCGTCAGCGGTATTGAGCTGTCTCTTATAGTTTTTAATTTTGTTTTGTACCTTCTGACTAGTGCTGATTCAGCTATGTCAATATTTTTATTTTCAATTAAAAGTACAGTTCATCTCCTTTGAACCGATTTCTAATAAAATTAATTTCATTGTTCCGCTACTAAGTTGCTTAAGAACTTATACTTTAGACTTATTTGAAATTAAGAATGGAAAAGGAACGATCACAATTCCTCCAACCATTACCTTTAGACCATAAGAAAACAATAACATCCAATATACCAAATAGTACTGCAACATGGCTTTCTCTGAGCCGCAATATTATCTTTAGCATCTAAGAAGACATCCCGTAGATGCCGCAAAAGACGCAACGTGTGTACTAATGGAAAATAAACGCAAAATTGTTCATCGATCGATTTTCCTCCTCTGGTTATCGAAGCATGGGTATCTTTTCCATCCGTTTCTTATCTAAAGATGCCTCTCACCTTTCCCTACTTTTATTTACCGAAGCAAGTCGCAGTTGTGTTACTTTCATCTCATGCAGGAGGGCTGTAGGCACCTCTTTTAACATTATTAAAGCCAAAGTTCGACCTGCCAGAAAAAAAAAGAAAAAAAAAACTGCCTTCGGTCTTACGAAAGGTTGAGTGGATCGTGCTTGGAAAGATGAAACAGAAATCCAACGAAATGTCAAAGTGAAATCGATCATTATTCGAATGAATGTCTTATGTGACCGTAGTTCAACAAACGATGGTTTTTTTCACAATTGCATAAATTATCTAGGCCATTGACCAAACAAAAACCAATACAACTCTGTACATATACATTTCGTATCAACAATACATAGTAGTAGGTAAGACAATATCGACAGGTATGTATTTTCATTTCGGTTCCATACTCTTGAGAAACCTTGCCCAGGTGATTCCATCAACAAGGTACCATTCCAATGGATTGGGCAAAGAGAGTTTCCCGGTCTCAACGCTCAACAATGCTGATACTAACAACGACAACAACATCAACAACACCAACGAGCATCTTCGGGGAAACTTTTCCGATTGTCCTGTGTTATTAACTCTGAAGATGATGGTGAAGGTTACCGAACGAGAGAAAACGGAAGCACCTGTCCCGGTTCTACGATAGTCTCGATGGTGGTGCTAATACGGAATGGACCGGAAACAGCATTCGAAACGCACAAGTAAAATTGGAAGAAAAGTTAACGGAAGCTGTACGTGACTGAAATTCGTGAACCAATGCGAATGGCAAATGGCAGCAACTTCCAAGCACTCGACGCACACAGGATTTTTTTTTCTCTTTAGCTCTGAAGGAAGTTAGTAAATTTGTTAGCTCACACGACACGATTGGCAATGCTCCACACGACCCGACAACGAAGGAGAAGTGTTGGAGAAAAAGTTTCCGAGTTGGTAAATATTCCATACGAACATTGTGGCAGGTTCCACCGGTTCCGTTTGCGCTAATCAATCATCTTCACGTGGCTCAATTTTCCAATTGATTTCACTCGTCAGGATCTGCTTCTGTCGATCAGAAGTAGCGTGGTTCTAGCGATGGTAGACCCATTATGGAAAATAAGGACATGTGAATTAATACCAACAAACAGTATGCATTCCTTTCTTCATCTTCAGTGACATTCTAAATTTTGAAAAAACCGGTGCACCGGTCCTATTTACATTGTTCGATATTGTTATCAATGATCGGTATGCTACGAGAAAATCTCTCTGAAGTGCAACCACTAGAAAACTAATTCTACATCATACGAAAGCGTGCACCATGTTAAAAAAAATACAATTACAGCTCTCGAACGGTTCCGCGATCCGTTCATCAACCAACATCGATAATCTGGCATTTCATCGGTTCACAAAATCAATCTGCCCTGGCAGATACGGCATGGAAACGGGAAGGAGAACTTTTCAGCATCCATCTCTCATGGCTTTTCCTAGTCTAGTGGAGTTGAATAAAAGGTAGCAAGTGCAGCATGAAATTAATTAATTAAAAATTAAATTTAATTAGTACACAAATCAGTCGTAAAAGGCGTTCATGCAGATGGAGAGAGCTGCAGAAGTCGAGTATTCAAGTGGCCATTGTTTGCACAATTCTCGGCCTGCGGTGATTTAATTTGCGAATGCATATTTCTAATTGTTGCATCAAACGGTACTTAATTGCACTTTTGATTTTTGTTTTGCTAAGAGTTTGAAATGAAATTATTTTCATTCTGGAAAAAAATCACTTACGCCAAAAAGTTTTCTTTAAAATAATCGCATTCATTCTAACCGCTTTTCTCAAACATTCAACGATTAAACAACGAACAAAGGCGATCCGTCGAATGCACAACCTGCCGACATGCAGCCATCGGGAGCAATCGCGGTGTTCAGTTAGAACAAAGAAGCGTTTAATTGATGAATAAACGATTATCCTCAATAATTAAAACCACCCCAAGGTACACAAAGCAACGAAAGCTTTCACTGCCAAGCGAGCAAATATACAAAAGGGTAAACGGGGTAAAATGCCTACCACAGTGTTATTCTTATGGAAAACTGGTGAATCACGCACAGGACGTTGTGATTATCAATTGGAACAGAATAACACTGGTTTCTAATAATGGAATTGAAAATGGGTTTCACTATAGTTCATACTTACCTTACCAATCAGACTAAGGCCGGCATGGCCTCTGCTGTACACAGAAGTTATCTCCATCCTATTCAGTCCATGGCTGTCACTCGCCAGCCTCGCTGTCTGCAGGTCGCCTTCTACTTGATCGATCCACCTTGCTCGTTGCGCGCCTCTTCTTCTTGTACCTGTCGGTTCGTTTTCGAGAACCACTTTCACAGGGCTGTCGTCCGACATTCTTACGATATGCCCAGCCCATCGTAGTCGACCGATTTTTGCTATGTGTACGATGGGAGGTTCACACAGCAACTGGCGCAATTCATGGTTCATTCGCCTCCTCCACGTTCCGTCTTCCATCTGCACTCCACCGTAGATGGTACACAGCACCTTCCGTTCAAACACTCCAAGGGCGCGTTGGTTCTCCACTAGCAATGTCAATGTTTCGTGGCCGTAGAGAACTACCGGTCTAATTAATGTCTTGTAGATGCTCAACTTTGTGGTTCGGCGAACTTTGTTCGATCTTAGTGTCCTTCAGAGTCCAAAGTAGGCACGATTGCCAGCCATAATGCGCCTTTTTATTTCTCTGCTAGTGTCGTTATCGGCGATCACTAATGAGCCCAGCTACACGAGTTCGTCTACTACCTCGATTTCATCACCGTCGATCTGAACTCGTGCTAGGAGGCTAACATTGTCTTCTCGTGAGCCGCTTCCCTTCATGTATTTTGTTTTCAACGCATTAATCACAAGCCCAATCCTACCAGCTTCAGCCTTAAGTCTGATATACGTTTCGAGATCGTCTCAAAGTTACGTGCTACGATATCAACGTCGTCGGCGAAGCCAAATAGTTGGACAGACTTCCTGAAGATCGTGCCACTCGTGTCTATCCCAGCTCTTCGAATCACACCGTCCAGTGCAATGTTAAACGACAATTCATCACTTTTCCGTAACCCTCTCCGAGATTCAAAGGGACTTGAGAGCGTCTCTGATACTCGGATGACACATCACTCGATCCATCGTTGCTTTACACTATAGTTCATACTATTCCTTATAATTAAAGCAATAATTACGAAAATTTTAAGCAATAATTATCAATAAACTTTTTCTGGGTCGTATTATCAAAAGGAACTCAACGGTCTTGCCCACTGTATTTGTGATTTAAGCCTACCAATTGTGCGGGTGAGATGACTATATTGTTAACTTTCAGTATTCTTTTATTAATTTTTGAACCTAACTTTTGTTAGCCTCCTTGTTCACCATTTCCTCAGTGACAAAATCTTGTCTTCTGGCAGCGGCGAATTCTCTGCCAGATCATCCATTTGATTGTAAATTTATCTGCAAGAAAAAATTTGCATCTGACTAGGTCGCCTCCTCCAGCATTCGAGATGTAAACTTTTGGGCCTAGAAGGAGTCCAAAGCCTGTATTTTTGTTAATAAAATCACATACTGAATAGTGGAGTACATTGTCTTCGGACAAATTTGTTTTATATCAATTCTTCAATCTGGTAAAAAAAACCTCAAATTTTAAGCCTTAAAACAGCCTGTATATGAAAAAGTTCATAAAGAAAAAAAAAGCCATATTAATAGTGTAAAGCGATGTTTTATCATATGGTACATATGCATACGTGTTATTAAATTCTTTTTGATAAACGTTAAACAATTTTGTACCTCTCTGAGATGTTCTAGGTTATCCAAAATGTATTTGAGTTCAGAAACTCAAATCTACGGTTGTAACAGTAGCGTTTAGGGCTGTATAAGGTTACGATTAGCAGTAGCATTGACGTTTGCACACCATTCGTTGAAGACATTGTATGTCACCATGTAACGGAACAAGATACTGATACGTTTCTTCACGCAATAATCTCCACGACGGCACTCCTCGATCACTCAACTGGACACGTCTCTGTAACCGTTGAAGACAGAGAAGACTCGGTATCTACCTTAGGACCCACGGTTAACTCACGAAACTTTCAGTGGATACCAATCAGCCCAAGGTTGGTGTAGATTCTGCTGGATACAGAAGTTTGCCCCATTTTATTCGGTCCATGACTTCCCAAGTAACCATAAGCATCAAGCTTTAGCTCGATAATAGTACTATATTAGTAATAACGTTGCTATAAACTTTTATATTAGCATATTTTATGCATGCAAGCTTCATATTCGCATCACAAATGCATTCAAGCACTTACCAGAATTGAACATTATTGCCAGCATTATAAGCGCATATAAGGCTGTTATAATGCATACAAACATTTCTCATGTTTACAGCATACATGCTCATTATCTGTATTTAGATTCAATATAAGGCTATCATATATTGCTTCGCAATGTTTACAAAAGCATTGAAAAGTAATTTGGTGTTAAGCAACAACAAAAACCAGTATGGACGAGAATAAGTGAAAAACAAACGTCTAAACTACGATACTTTTCAACATGACTCACCGGATCATATTAATGAGCTGGTTACAAAAATAGCTACATCCTTAGCAGCCACTTCTACGCCTTTAAACTCATTCGTAGAATCCGAAGATGAAAGCTCTAACAATTCTGAAATCGCTTATAGTCCAGACGAACTCTATGGTGAAGAGCGGAACATCTCTTCGCCTGATGATTCATTCGCTGAAAAATCTGGTCTATGTAGTAGCCAAAATGAAAGTTTGTCTTGCTTTCTTTAAAACTGGACCATGCAATATAACATTTCCCAGAATGCATTGTAGCCATCAGGGTTTTGGTAATTAAAAAGACATAACATTATTGTTTGTCAGAAGCTACTCATTAGTTCATATTCTAGAAAACTGCATTCGTAAATAATTCGAACAATCTAACATTAGTGAGCATACACCTCAACATTGATGGATTACCCTTGTTCAAAAACGGCACTGATCAAGTTTGGCCGATACAATTCAACATTCACGAGGATACATTGTTCAAACCCATGATCAATGGAATTTTCTACTAGAAGGTAAACCAAAGAGAGTGGAAGAATTCTTAGGACCCTTTGTGGACGAAATTCTGCCAATATTGGAGTCTGCCATCGACATTACTAGATTCAAATTTTCGGTTAGAATCCGAGGCTACGACGGGTATTACCAATTTTCCAAGAATCGTGAAAACGAAAAACTGACAAAAACTCTCGTTGTTCCACCACTTCTTACATTGTCGATTGATGTTATAGAAAATGTAGTTGTAGCAGATTCATTGCACCTGCTGCATCTGGGCATGATGAAAAGATTACATTTGTCATATAAAGATGGTCACAATGATAGCGTTGAAAGCGTAGTTGGCCAAACGTCATAAAAATATCCCAGATACTAAAATCTATGAAGCTTCCAAAATAAATACATAGAGCGGTACGGAGAATCGATTTTAACCCACTGGAAAGCTTCAGAGTGTGCTTCGTGTTTACATTACATTGGTAGTATTGTCCTTGAGCACTTTATCAGTGGGGAACCATTTTCAAATTTTCTCACAACAGTGCCAAAAATGAAAGCCCATTGACAGCTATGTTTAGGTGCAATAATATAGCATTGTTAATGTTATTTACGAGCTGACACTACCGCATTATATTGGCACGTTATTTCGCCTTTTTTAGCATTATATTAGCATTATATCTGACTATAGAGCTTCATGGCATTTAAGTGCTGCTGTATATGCAGATATAATGCTGATTTAATGCCATGTTTTAGTGCTTAATGGTTAATTGGATCACCACTCTCGCAGTCTGCAAAGGGTCCACAGGTCGCCTTCTACCTAATCGTTTTACCTAGGTTGTTTTCGAGAATCATTTTAACTAGGCTGTTTCCAACATTCTTACGGCATGCTCAGCCCATCTTAGTCGACCAACTCTAACGATGGGAGGTTCTCTTAGCTACTGCTGCTATTCGTGATTTATTTGCCACCTCCACGTATTGTCTTTCATCTTCGCTCCACTATACATCGTACGAAACATCATCCGTTCAGAGACAACAGGAGCGCGTTAGACATGCACGGCCAATGTCCATGTTTCGTGGCCATAGAGGACTATGGGTATAATTTATCTCTTATAGATGGCCACCTTTCTAATTCGGTGAACGTTGTTCGATCTTAACGTCCTTCGGAGCTCGAAGCAAAACAATCGAGCCAGCCAAAATGTGCCTTTGTGTTCTCTGGTAATATCTGTATCGGCGATCAGCAACTCATATAGGGGAGGATGGTACAAAATGCACCGTTTAAGCAATATCGTGAATTTCTAGGTAATTGAAGCTGAAATATAGGAATGAGTTATTGAGTATGGTGCATTACTATGTTTTCGTTGTAGATCAAATGTGATTTTAATTCTAAACGATGGTTTTTCATGATATTTTAAACCTTTTCCAATATGATGCCAAGACGACTTCAGGGTAAAACGCCCGTTTTATTGCTCAATATGGATCCTAAAATTGGGTTAAGACGCACCACAACACTGCACTATGGTAGGAATGAACAAATTTCGCGACAAAAATCGATAACTCAAAAACCATTAACTTCAGACAGATGATGTCTTCTGGAGATTTAATTTAAAAAATAAGATCTATCTTTTGATTTGGGTGGTGACTAGATTGGTCCTTTTATACTGATAATAAAAATTTTCAACTTTTTATTCATATGATTTAGAGGGTTTTTTAGCTTGTAAAGAATTGTAGATATCTTAATTTAATGAAACTTTGCATATGTAAATACATAAATATAATTAGAAAAATGTACATAAAATCCTGTAAATGAATGTAAGTAAACAAATCTGAATGTGTTAACACAGACAAACTTACATAACATCTGCAGTTTCTTTCATCGATTACGCATTGAACATCCACTTCAAATGTTTCTTAGTTGGTAATATCGCCACAGATACTCGATTTTCTTACGTTGAACGTTAACACACTACCGCCATCTATTCAGCTTAATCATCCATCACAATGTGCTGAACAGAACGCACAGGTGTGTTAGTGACGATGATTTGTAGTGTCAAATGTTCGATATGGTACGTCGGTTTGTCTGTGATATTTTTTTTTTTTATTAAAAAAGGAGATGGATTAATATAAAAATATAAACATTTTCATAAAAAAAAGTTGATGGTTTTCGAGTTATCGATTTTTGTCACAAAATTTGTCCATCCGTACCATAGTGCACTGGTATATTATGCACCACATTAATGGGATAGCATGCACCGCTTGTAAAAAGTAAAAACACAGCTATAAAAAGTTACTCATTAGAGGTGTAAAGTTGCAACATATCTCCACGTCCTCTTAGCTCTGTTTGGTTGTCAAGCAGCCAATGGCTATAGAATAAAGACGTTGCGCAAAACGTTGTGATATGTTGCCAACTCCTCATTATATACACGCTTAGAAAAAAGTACCCAAAAGAGCAGTTAAATGTGGATAGCACGTTGAGTTTATTTGTGTTTATCTACCATTGGGTTCAAATTACTTAGAATTTGAGTAGAATTTTACCAGAAGTAAGTTTTGTATACCCAACATTGGCTTCATACATTTAACCGCTCCACTGAGTTTTTTTTTCTTAGCGTGTAGACGTATACATAACGACACAGTGCGTTCTGCCCCAGTTTTAGTTTCGCATGCTTTTGTCTAAATATTCTGAAAATACGTGGAATTATAGTGAAGTTTTGACACTATCTTGATGTTTTGTTGTGTGCGATATATGTGAAGTGGATTTATTATAAACCATGGATATTAACGCTTGTTAAAAGCTTATTTGAATAACACTATTATTTACATGTGAGTAATAGTCGGGACAATTTCTTCAATTTTGATCATATTTGGTGTATATAGTGCCTTAGCCTACTACCAAATTATGAGTTATGCTGTTTTATTTAAAATTTGATAAAATATAATTCCATTAAATCTATAGTTTTAAAGATTTGAGCATATTTATTGAGTGGGTCATTCTACCCCACCAGTGCATTTTGTACTGTTCTCCCCTACACGAATTCGCCTACAGCCTCGATTTTGTCTGACACAGATTCGAATCATTACAGTGGAGAAGGACCTCTTTTAGTA
Organism: Aedes japonicus; assembly: GCA_034211315.2. Lineage (NCBI taxonomy): Eukaryota > Metazoa > Arthropoda > Insecta > Diptera > Culicidae > Aedes > Aedes japonicus. Next base: position 12,612 of record JASCZW010015946.1, read on the forward strand.
TCCGAAATATGTTGAGCTAGAAAGCTATCACCAGTAAGGACCACAGTCAAGAGTCTTCAAGTGATTGGTCATGATTGCTCTATTTCATAATTTCTGTTGGGTTTATATATGGTTTACAATTCTTTACAATTCTTGGCCTAGTGGAATTAACCTATTAGTCAGAGTGAGACAACTGGAATACACTAGGTCGGCACCCAGTTGTGCAATATGACACCTATCGGTATCGGGACTGTATTGGCATGGGTCGAACGGTCGAACACGAGAAGAGAGAGAGAGAGTGAATGATTGCGTTCTAACGCCGTGGCGCAACTTGGCTATGCGTAATTTTACCTGTGGGTTTGGTTCAAGTGGAATCACCTGTTGTGTTTACATAGAGGTTTTTGACTTGTCGTTTTTATGGGTTGCAGATGTAGGGATGCACATCACACGTCACCAGCAATCTGATATCTGGGTGGGATGTTAACATTAGCCTCTTGTGAGCCTCTTTCCTCTATCCATGCTCATTCGCATTGTACGCGTGTACATGAGATGGTTTTTCATGAGTTCATCATAGCATGCTGTGCATTTGACTATCTTATTCCATTTTTTTATTGGTTTTTATGAATTAAACTTTTCTTATTCAAATTGTCACGCTTTAGAAATGACAAAAAAAAACTAAGGTTTTGGACACATGGTTACGTTAAAAAAGGTGTAACTACACGACAATAGGTGACAAATGGCGCTTTGGAATTTATCACGCGAGTGTAAGATACATCATAACCAAGTTTGGGGAACATAGTTTTTTAGATGAACTACCTGGAAGAGGCAGAAACCAGGATCTTCCAATCCTAAACTAAATCAGAAAATGGTAGCTCTTTGGAAGAACACATCAATGTCGATACGTCCTTCTTTCTTTCTTAGCATTTCAAGCTTATTGTTTTCGCAATTATCTTATTGCTTGCTCTCAACTTAGTGTTAAATGCACTTGCACAGTTATTAATCAAGAACTTTCAAGGCCAGGTAGCATTTTTGCATTACTATGATTTCGTGGCAAGAACAATTATACCCGATGCCCAGAAAGTCGAGAAATTTTCTTAAACGAAAAATTCCAAGACCAGAAAAGAAATCGAACCCAGCAACTTTATCGACTGAGCTAAGGAAAACCCGTGATTTGACCAATAATGCGGGAGCCGGAATGTTTCAACGTTTCAAGAAACGGAGCAACCTGAAGACCTATAAGAAGCCGAAAATTGCCAAACAAAGTGAAGAACAGAAGAACAGAAGAAGCGCGCAGCACCAAGGGCCTGGAATTCGCGAGTTTTGCAGCGACCTATGTCAAAGAGGACTTAAAAGCCCGTCCAGTTCCACAATATTATACTGCCATCGTAGGGCAAAATGTAAGCTTTGCTGACGGGAGCGACCTCGGTGTATTGGTTAACATCCATACCTCTCACGCCAAAGTCTCAAGTTCGAATCTCACCCCCGGACAAGTTACGAAAATACCCCAGAAGTATCTGAGTAACCACGACGAAAGATGAACCAGCCCAGGGCTTGATAACCTCGATAATACAGGATTTAAAAAAAACATGCAGACAGGTCGATTCAAGTGGAGGGATTGGGTCGAAAAAGCTGGTATGGTAAGCAATATGTTCCTGCGGTATGATGTCTACCAGTTTTTACACTATCGGAACACACACTACAACGCGGAAATCTATCGATATGTGTGTCAGCAGAAGAGGTTGTTGCCTTTATATCAGAAGCATAGTACCCCTCCACAATTTTGGCAGGGTTTAGCGTCGGCGTTTTGGCGTAATGCGCCGACGCTATACTCAATTAGCTCACGAAAAGATGTAATCTATATTGAGAAACACATCAGTCTACCAAATTGCACTCTGCATCGGCCCATCGAATGCTATTTGGCGAATGGAAAGAAGGTCTTCAAGAAGATTGGTAAAGCAGCTGAAAATATGCAAAATTAAATTGGGTTAGGCGTCCAAAAAATGTGATTAAACACTTGTCTGGAACTTGATGAAAAAGTTCAATCAAATATTCTCAAATTCGTGAGAGGGTAATATTAATTTCATCCCGTTTTCACAACGTTCAAGTTCAATTCCTCACAAAAGAGAAGCATGAATTTTTTTTAAAAAAACATCAAATTTTTACATGATTTGAAAGAAAACACAGTCCTTAATTACAATCCTACTACATTTCAGCCTTAAGTCAAGCTACTGAGTTAGAGCCTCCAGGTCTGATGTGACGTTACCGCTGCAATATCAACGTCGCTACAATATCAAAGCCAAAAGTCTAGAAAGGGAAAAGTCCCGTCTTCACAACGTTCATGTTCAATCTCGCACAATAAAGAATCATTCATTTGTTAAAATAAACATAATATTTCTAAATGATTTGAAAGCAAAAACATGTGAATAACTTATTTTTAAAACAGCCTATTAACAGTTATTAACAAGCTCAATCCTAAGCCTTAAGTCTGACGTACAATAATAACGTCGTTGACAAAGCCATAAGTCCGACAGACTACCTAAAGATCGTGCCACAGAGTTTCAATGGCAAATATGAAAGGCCCGGCTGTACGAGTCAAGAAAATATGAAGGTCGCCATCGAAGGTCTGTTCCCGCAGTCCGAACCAACAACCTGGCCACCTCCACCGTACATGCAGGAGGATGATCACAAATAAAAGTACCGAGTGATTAACGAGAGCTGACAGAGATAGTGGAAGTACAGAAGCCCTACGTACCAGACGTAATCCCAAATCTGGTCTGAATACAGCGATCCAGGAGAACCCAGTATTGTTAGCAGAAATGCACCGATATATCCCATATGTTCTGATGACACAGCTCGGAAACTCTCCAGGATATCTTGTTAGACTCGGCTCAAAACTGTTAGAGATAGTAATTTTGAACAGGCTTGCATGCAGTTCGGCTTCCAGAAACGCAGGTCCACTGAGTTGTCATCTGAACAGTAGGAGAAGCTGCGCAGAGTGTACAGGAAAATAAACTGTAAAGGGGGGAATCACTGTTGCGCACTCTAGACTTGACGAATACCTACAACAGCACTAGCTGCGAAGCAATCGCCCATGGTCCTTGAGTATCTCTACAGGATATTGAGAAGCTAATTTCGGAACCGAGCGCTGATCTACGACAGACTTGAGAGAGAGAAAAATGACAATTACAGTTGACGTTCCTCAGGGCTCCGTTCTCCGTCCAGCGTTGTGAAATGCAATGTGTAGTGCCTCTTTGTACTCATGCAATTACGAGAAGAGGTGGAGGAACTTGCAACAGAGGTGATAGATAACTCGAGGAAGACTCAATGCGGATGAAAAAACTGACGATAGCAAAAAAATGTGAAGTTTATCAGCAACAAAATGGCATACAAGTTAAATTGACTCGAAGAGTGAGATAAAGCAATTGAGCGTGATAATCGACCATCGACGGAATTTTGACAACCACGTCGATTATGCCCGTCAGACGGTAGCAAGAGTGACCACACATAGGCAGTGGCAAGAGAAGGCTCCTAGTACTCCAAAATGGAAGTCTGGCCTGGATTCCTACCAATTAATACCGGTCGTGTTTGAACAGCACATTCAGGTTGATGAGCATGAAGGTGTCGAGCGCATACCAGAAGATATAATTTCAGCGGTCTGTGTCGTTGCCGGAATGATCCTCACTGTACTTCTATTGGAGGATGATCAAGAGTGTTATGTGAACAGAGACACCAGAAGAGTTTGAAGAAGAACGTGAACTGACAAGAGAAATCTGACAACGCGGGTAATGGGAGGTAGACAGTTCCCGAACGTATCCACGGGGATGATAAGCACAGTGATGTCAACTGTTCCATCACTAAAGGAGTTTCCGTCAGTTAAGCGACAAGATTTGCCACCGGGAACTGCTTGAGTCGTATGCAGTGAAGATTACAATGAAATTACTCACCATGATCTAGTATCTAGTTCCACTGTCAGGGAATTCTTCGTTGGCGAAGGGTAGATTCATCGTCAGTGACTACTCGATTGTGTCGAGGGTATAATGTCACAACCAACGAGGGTGGGAGCTAAATAGCCCAGGAAACGGTAGGAGCTTAATATTTCTCGTGCAACGGGTGGTCCAATCTAACGATGGTTATGCTATGAATATTTGCTATCTTCACATCACATCGCCGAGGCTTCTGTTCATCATATTGATGAGGAGTCCTAAATAAGCCAAAAGCAGCACAGATTATTGCATGGCTGACATCCAAAACCAAAAAGTGTTACGTAAACCGTCTCCTAAGTCTAATATCGGTAGTGACGTACTTCGTTGATCGAATGTTTTTTCTCCAAGTAATTTGTAGCATAAAAGACGAAGGACCAGGATTGATCCGGGAATCATATGAAAGACTTCAAAATTTTTGTACTGAGCACCTCCAGCTGCTCGTCCAAACCAGCTGAAGTAGAAACCGCCGTGGATTTTGGGGTGTCCGCCATCTTGCCGGCCATCTACGCCAGTTTTACCACGGTATAGTCGAGTGATAGTCAAAATTTAGTAAATTCTGGAGAGTGTATAGCATTTTTGGTGGAATAGCGGTGACTAGAAAATGAGAAGAATGATGGGACGACACTGAAGAAGTCTGCACATTGTAGGCACAAAATACGCGTATCTGGTAACAATAAGCTAATAAATGTAGTTGGAATTAAATGGAAATTCCTAATCTTTCTTCTCATTTTATAGTTATCGTTAACGGAGATTCTTATTAACGTTGAGGCCAGCGGCAATTCTTGCGTCTTGGACAACATCTGTATAGGTCACATATAACGGAGGTCGAATGTGCCAAGAAGTTATTCCAAGAGCAAATCGATCAGTCAACTTATCTTTGACGGACTTGTACTTCTCCTACTGAGGTAAGACTGACACCAGGTCAGTGATATAATAAATTATTGCCACACTTTGGTACAATTTGGATTCGTCCTGCGTGACGTTTGCCAGGACAAACTGCTCTTTCGCCTGCGCAAACCACACTTAAGGATCCGCCTTCCAGAATTCTGGAAACTTCACACAGACCACAGTGGCGCTTGCTACTCCATCATTTGTTGTCATGGTGATGAAAGCGAGCATAGAATCACCACAGTAGAAGCAAAAACCGTGACGAACAGAAACAACAGTCACAAGTTATAGTAGATGAAAACAATCGGAAACGATAAAACAAGTTTATGATTAATAAGCGTGCGTATTCTTCTTCTATCTATTTTGCATGAGTTTACTCTTTTTCCGATACTCAACAGCTCTTTCCATCCACTCTCCAAAGCCCAGCGATGCGATGGGAGTGCATCAAAAATTAAACCTCCTCGCCCCTATAACTTCAATAAAACTTTGACAGCGACATCAGTTAGTTTCGCAAGTAAGCCAAGGTGAAATCAGTAAAAATCCTTTGTTCAATGATATGATCTTACCTGCTAGCTGGGCAAAAAAATCCTGCAGATCTAGCACCTACATGATCATCGCCTTGCTGGACAGGAACATCGAGAGGTCGGTCCATAGGACAAACCGACAAAAAGTTCCTCCAGTTCATGGATATCAGCGGTTCAAGCTTTCCTTCTCGGAGCAGCCTTTTTGGTGCTAATGGGCTAAGGAGACGTGCAGCGAGTTCAAATGTATCTCCCACACCAAGGTCCCGGAGACAGCTCACCTGTGGATGACCATCACTGCGAAAGGGATGCCAAAATTACTGTTCTGTTCTAGGTGAGTTGTGAATGGGGAGGTTAAGACTTCTGGAATTTGCTGCCTTCATATGGAAGCATCATATGGAAAGGTTATGATGTTTTGGCTGAACCTGCCAAGCCGCCTTACGTCAAAAGGTTGTTGAAGAGATGAACCACCTGAACATCACTGTGGTAACAAAGCCTGAGAGAATTTGGAGCAAATCTAATAAATAACGCATGAAAAATTTTTGTTCGGTATTTTAGTAGATTCATCATGAGCTTTGTCGATAAATTTGTCAGTTTCTATCTGGGGGGTCAAGGGTTCGATCACAGTTAAAAAACACTAAATAGCTGTGAAAGTCTCATAGATAGTATAAACCAAAGCAAAAGAAGCAAAATATTTCCTTTAGTATTTTTTTAATATTATTCCACGTTTCAAATATAAACAATTATAACGTTTTACCCCCGAATCGCAAGAGATTTTTTCTAAGGGTAAAGGATGCGAAAAATTCTAAAAAGTTTAAAACTTTCAATGTAAACCTAGGAAACGTTCCTATTGTGTGGCAATCTACCCCGTTCACCCCTACGCAAGTATTAAGTGTATCAACAAGCATTTGCATAAATTGCACAGCCGGCATTCGATCGGCAAACCAAAGGCAGGTAATTTCGATAGTTAGGTTTGGAAAAATCGGCCTTCAAACATCAGCACTGGAGGGATCTCAAAATTTATACAACTAAACAAAGCAAACATTTCACAAAAGCTTTAATTTCATGGGGAGCAATGTATGCATGAGGTATAGGGAAAATAGGAAAATAGGTAGGAAGGATCAATGCGCCCCTTTATTTGGATTTTCCGGCACTGCAATAATAACGCTCGGGTAAACATAGGAGAACAGCATAGGCAGTATGCAAACTGGCGAGTAATTGACTAATCGTTCCAATATTTGTATGCCCGTTGGAATCTATGAGCCGTCGCGATCCCCAATAGAAGTCAGTACACGTGAGAGTTCAAAGCTGATAATGTGAGCTGAAAGTAATCTCCAATAGATCAATATCAAAATGCTTATTGGAATATTGAAAATGAATATTCTTGTTGGAATAATAGAACTAAAGGCCTTCGTTTATTGCTTTCAAAACATGTTAACACCCAACGATGTGCATTCTAAATAAACCAAAGCGCAACAAAGATCGATTAATCGATTTTTTAGCAATTCTATCTATTTGTTGCTTATATGTACTTGCAAAAAATCGATTACAAGTAACCGATTATTTTTATAATAAAAATGAAACTCATACCTCATTTGCACTACAAACTGCATTACGTGA
>JASCZW010015947.1:0-19608 GCA_034211315.2 Aedes japonicus
ACAGAAAAAATAATTAATTCTAACAAGCGTGTAAAATTTCCCTCTCGTTTAAATCCAAGCTAAAGGAGACGTAAACAACGAAATTGTTTGCAACTTTTCATGTTCCATACAACAATATTGGCAATCTTTCATACAACAGGGCTGGATTCAGGCGTTATCTGGCTTAAATTTACATGAAATTTCCCATTATTTTCTGGCAAATCTAGCATTCGCCTATGTGCATTAGATAACGCAAGAAAATTCAATGTTCTCTTTTATCTGTGTTGATATATCGGAATTATCATGGATCTAATGGTCGTTAACTATGGTTTTCTTGATATATGTGCCGAATTTTCATCCTATAAGGTACAGTGGGATATAAGAAAAGTGTGGGGAAGAGGGTATGTGCACTTTACTCCTTCAGAAATAGTTACTCGTTCAAAGAATTTCTGGAGAAAGCAAAGTACAAAAACAAGAAAAACCCTACAATTCGTTAGAAATTATGAATACACAGAAAAAAATAATTAATTTTAACAAGCGCGTACAATTTCCCCTCGTATAATTCCAAGCCAAAGGAGCGTAAACAACGATATTGTTTGCAATCTTTCATACAACAGGCTTGATTCAGGCGTTATCTGGCTTAAATTTACATGAAATATCCCATTATGTTCTGCCAAATCTAGCATTCCCTTTATGTGCATTGGAAAACGCAGAAAATTCAGTGTTTCTTTTTATCTGTGTAGTGTTTCATTTCAAATTAGAAATATATTAGGAAAAAAATCCTGGGGGGGGGCCTACAGAATCCTGGGGGGGGCCTGGCCCCCTAGGCACCCCCAGTAGTTACGCCAATGCTCGTTTCTTGGCTTTCTGCACGAAACTTTTGGTCAAGTGCAGCTTTTTCGCGACATCCCGAACGGAACAGAACGGAACGGAACCCGGGTTTGCGTTTACAGGAAGCAAACACTCGTTTGTGATCCTTCACACAGTACGGAACACGTTTTCTCCCACTCACCTTCTTCCGATCGACAGTTAAACGTTCCCCGAAACGTTTTATGACACGAGACATTGTAGAATGGTGAATTTTCAACATCTCTCCGATGGCTCGGTGCGAAATAGGTGGGTTATCGAGGAGCGCGTGCAAAATGTTCTCGCGCACTTGCTGTTCCTTCGACTCCATTGTTGAAACTACGACACATTTCACAATGAAACTCAAGCAGTGTGAACAATGCACGCTGAGATCATTTCACCCAAAAAAAGCGTAAAAAGTGGACATCCATGAGATTTATTTTAAATAGTAACGACTAACTAGAAATTAGATGAAAAATTTGTATTCTCCATTTACTTGCCAGACTTCTTCAGTGTCTCGTACTACTAACTCGACTAGTAACGACTAATAATTTTAGCAATCCTTTCCCTTTAACCAAGAACCAATCCTATCTAGCCTAAAGTATGTAAAAAACTCAAGCAGCACACAATCGTCAACAATGTTTCGGCAGCTCGATTGTGACTTAATTGAGTCACATAGCAGTCACCTTTACTGGGTTGAAACAAGTGTGCTACTAGTATTAGTTAGCTATTAGATACCCAAGTAGCACACCACGATCATAATTAGTTGCAGCAATTTGATTATGACTTACAAAGGCACATTTATGTTTTCTCAACTCAATGGCAACATGTGTGTTACTAGGGTAAGCATTGATTGTTTGTTCCCCCGCTAGTTGAAAATTGAAGAAGCTTTTCTCAATTAAATTTTCAGTTCATGTTTAATCAAAAAACTGAATATTTAAACCAATGCTAAAACTTTCAGAATCCAAATTACTGATCCAAACTGATCAATGTAACCCCGTTTGACAGTACTGCAGTTTAGTATTATTGAAAATATGTGTTCATAATATCTTACACCTTGATTCAGCGTGTGAGAAAGCAAGACATCAATTCGAAAAATTTATCCGTTTTTATGAGCATGAGCAGGATAATGAGCATGATTCACCGCCCGAGGATGTTACTCCGTTACTGCCAGATCAGCAAATATTACACAGAGGATCAACAGATATTGTATATATACTCGATGTGTAAAACTGGCGATCCCAAACTAAGGCAATACCGGTGCTGGCCTCGTCCGAATGCAGGTAATATAAGGAAAGTGTAGGAATGTGTTGACGTTTAATTAGATGTTTTATTAGAAGCCGAAAGCCCCGCCGCACTTCCACGAGAGATCACTGAGATGTTGGATAACAAGATTGGGTGGCAACAGAGTTCGTTTTGGTAAACGATAAGCTTAACTTACGCTTCGTTTAGAAAAATATTTAAATATAAGAACCGATTTCTGATTTGAATCGATTTATACCAACATTAAGGATGCATTTAGGGCCACACACAAGGTGTGATTTTCCGTTAGGAAAACAAAGTGATTTTTTTAACGCTTGAGAGATGCTTTGTTGTTTTCTTACTGTGCTCACTCGATCACTCGTATCACTGAATTATATATATATCCGAAACAATACAAAACGCGCCATGCCCGATAAGAAAATAGTGCGTAATAAAGCATCGTCACAACCTTTCACAGCCGATGCTCGAACCAAACTGTTTTTTTCGTAACTTTCAATTTTTACAATTGTATCCAATCTATTGCACTACTGTAACTAATATCTCAATCAATCATATCGAAGTTTCTAAGGAACAATCTATGATAATCCATTAAAAATTACAATTGAAAGATTTTGTAAAAATAAGAGTCCGCATTTCGTGCCTTCTGGCAACTTTATGTTTTTATTGATGTCCATGCTCATCGGTTTAGCACCAACTGGGAGCAGGGATGGCAGATATATTTTTCAAATATCTGTGATAAAAATTTGAAATGTCTGGGAATGCCTATAAAAGTCTGTAATTTTTTTTTTTAAATTAAACTTCTTTCAACGAAAAGACGTAATAAGAGAGCGAGTTATGTCATTATCGCTATTTGTGTGTTTATGAAAACATGTCTGCATCTAGTTTTTGGATAGTATGCAATTTTACACTATTGTTTCATATTTTTAAAGTGACACTGAAGCTTATAGCATTCACATAGATGCCACAATTCACCATAGTTTTTTTTTCCCCTGTAACGCTCTTTCCAGTTTTGTATTTTAAAATCAAAATTAAGTTTTCATTTGATAAATTCAATAGACTTTTTTTTTTGATTCAACAATAACCATTGATGGTGTGTACCATATAGTGACATCATCACTCATGATCATTAATATCATTATGGTCATATGAATAATTTTTGTATAGACTGCTTCTTCGGTTAGTCAGTGATTATCTTTTGATTTTCAGGGAAACTCTCTCCTGATCTTCTGCAAGGCTCTTTACTTTATTCTGGGAAGTTTCCTCCTGAACTTCAGGCAAAATTCCTCATGAACTTCTTGGCAGTCACTTCTTATTTTCTTCAAAATTCACATTCAAGAACCTATCCTTACCTTCCAGAAACATTTGGTATTTTTTTTCCTGCACATACTTACTTTCTAAACTTCTGATAAGTCCCATCCTGAACTACGAGGAAAGTTTCTGCCAAACTTTGAGAAAGTACTTTTCAGAATTTTTTGGAAAATCTTCATAAGTTGCTAGAAGTTTTTTCCTGAACTTCTCAGAAGTTCTTTTCTAAACTGCCGAAATAATCTCTTCTGAACTTCAGAGAGTATTGTCCTGAATTTCTGGGAAGTTTGTTCCTGAACTTCTGAGAAATTCCTGCTTGAACTACTAGAAATATCGCCCTATACTTCTGGAAAATTTCTTCCTGATTTTATCAAAAGAATGTACCATAACTTCTGAGATATTGTGAACTTTAAGCTGTTCTCATTCTGAAATGCTGGAATGTTTAATTCGGAACTTTAGGGAAGCTCTCTAGCACTTCTGGGTAGTTCCAACTGAGAAGTCCTCTTGTGAACTTCTGAGGAGTTCTTTACTGATTTTTTTTTTAACTTCTTGACCCTACAGGTAATGCTCTCTCTGGTAGGTTCCTTCCTGAAATCCGGGGAAGTTTTTTCCTGAGCTTATTCTTTCCAAACTTCTGATTGGTCCCAACCGGCACTGCGAGGAAAATTGTATTCCAAAATTTTTAGGAAAATTCCCTTAAATTTGTTCCTGAAAGTTCTTTCTGGACTTCTGAGAAGTCCTTTTATGAACTTTTGGGAAGTTCACTCCAGAACTTTGTGGAAGTTTGATCTGGAACTATTGGGAAATTCGTGCTCAAATTAGAAGAAAGTACCCCCAATGCTCCTGGAAAGTTTCCTTCTTTTCTCCCTAAAGAATTTTGAGAAATGCAGAATGTTCTCCTCTGAGCTTTGGAAAAGCTGCCAAGCATTTCTAGGAAGTTCCTACTAACATTTCAAGAAGTTTCTTCCGAAACTTCTGGGAAGTTATTTCCTGAACTTGAGAGAAGTTCTTTCCTCAACTTCTATGACGCATCGTCCTGAGGATTTTTTCCAGATTTATTGAGAAATTATAGGTAGTGCCCTTCTTGGTTAGCTCCCGTCAAAAAATTTGGGGAAGTTTTTTTTCTGAACTTCTGAGAAGTTCAATCTTGAATTTCTGGGAAGAACTCCAAAACCTCTGAAAAATTCCAAACTTCAGAGAAGTCCTCTCGCCTCCACTTCTTCCTGAAGCACTGAGAAGTCCTCTTCTGATTCTTGGGGAAGTTCTGTCTTGAAATTCTGGTAAATACGATCTTTAACTACGGTAATGAAATTTCTACCTGACCATAGGAACATTTTTTTTCGAGGAGGTCTCTAAGTTTCTCAAATATGATTTGTATTGTTGTGAACCTTGAATTTCGTTGTGACTTAATAGCAAAGGACCAATATTACCAGCGCTTTGACAGTAATTTTTCACATGGGTTCGAACACGCGTGGGAGTGAACACTACCATAAGTAGGGACTCCATGTTACCCTTGGAAAGGGCCTATACAATACTACTACATTGTGTCTCCAAGTGGCCCACTGCTTTCGTTTCTTCAAGAATTTCTACTTAAAATTATACCTACGATATTCTAAAACATTTCAACAAAGCTTCTTACCGTATCTACTATACTGCGTTTAAATACTAAAGGGTGTATTCGATAAAAATGGCACACACATATATACTCATCAAAATTAAACTGATTATAGGATTTTCTTGAAATTTTCAGGGAATGAAGAACTGCCAATGAGTTTTGATTTACAACATTTGTTTTATTCAATTTCGTCTCCCATCCCGAATGCCCGCACCTAGAATACCTGTATTTGTAATTTAAAAAATATTTCAAATGTCTGTAAAAGTTTGCAACATAAATAAAATGTCTACTAAATGTCTGCATCGTTAAAAAAGTCTGCAATAAAAATGAAAAGTCTGCAAATTTACAGACATGTCTGAGAATATGGCATCCCTGCATCCAGGTAGAATTTTTTTTTCGCTGATAAGTTTGCTCGGGCACTAATCATTTGGCAAGGAATCTGCAGTTTTGGCCTTAAAACCTAGGTTTTCATCACATCTCACACAATGACGTCGACGGTTTACATTAAAGAGTGTCTGAAAAAGCGGATTTTACCCTTCTTTCGGCAACACAAGACCAACGTTATGTTTTGGCCGGATCTAGCCAGCTGCCACTATTCTAAGGATTATCCGAATTGCCTTGAGTTCAGACCGATCGAAAAATATTGGGCAAATTGTCAAGCGGAAACTTTGAGGATGCGGTAAAGAAGTGACAAATGCACAATAAATGCGTTTAAAGTGGAATAAATTCGCCGGTACAGTGTCACCAGTGACTGTGCAGATCATGATAGCATCGATCACAAGTAAAGTGCGACAGTTCGTTCGAAGCGGTGAAATGTAACAATTTGACTTTTGTTTGACGTTTTGATCAACCGTGTATGTTGTTTAATTCTTGAGTTATGATCACATGAATGCGTCCAAATTTACTTTGAATCGGGCTTCATCCTTTCACAATCAGAATGAATGATCCGAATTATAAAAATACCTAAGCAAATCGTTCAAACGACTGGTAGATAACGCCATCAACAAGTCCAGCCACAAATCCATAAATCCCTTAAGAACCGCAAGATTTCAATTAAAACCTTACCAAGCTTCAAAACCATCAAACATCAAAAGTCATCCTTTCTTGTCAAACTCCTTTGTCTCGGTAAACCACCGCCACCACCCATCCTTGCAACCTGCACCATTATACAACCCGGTGATGATGATATGTGTCGTGCCTCGAAATAATGTGAAAATGCACAAGCAGGGCCCAGCCGGGGACGGATGAAAGAAATGACACCCTCCCGGAAGAATCTCATCGCTGTCGTTGCCGTCGAAGATCCGAGAAAATTAGAGAATCCTTTCCAGCTTCCGCCATCTCTGCTTGCTTTGTCGGTGTCATCTTTCGAGGAATTCCCATTCATTTTTTGTTGTTGTTGTTGGCTGCATGTTTATGTCACCATGCAGGGACGTTATTTTGACTCCTGATGACAAGATTGCTGTTGCCGTTGATGATGGTGATGCGATGATACCGATATGTCTTTTCCCCACATGCAATTTTGCATCCACACTCGGTCACAACATAGGCAGGCGCTACGGATACGGAGCCAACAGTTTTGTGTGCAGACGAAACCAACACCCGGAGCGAGAGCATTATGATATATGACGAAAAGTAGGTGGAAGCAATGAATTTTTGAACAAGTTTTTGAGCAGAGTCAACACTTGCCAGGACTAGGACGAAAATGAGATGTGAAATGCACTTTGCGTATCAAAATGTGAAATACACGAGTGAATTTAAATAGGTCACACGTCGGATGGTGTCCTCCGGTACAAAGCAGCGAATGACGTACGGCTTATGTCTTCTTTCATCAGCCCGGTGGAGCTGGGAGTTGATCTTGGTGTGTCCAAACCCCGTAAAACGGAAGGCAATCTGTCCTAAGCGAGTCCCTTAATGGCTGCCAATTAAAACATACCCACCCACCGTCGTCTCCCGAAATGGGACTGGTGCGTCCTGAGCGCTTCCGGATGCTGAATCGGAAGGTCCGGAGCCGGTGAGAAGTCTGCACAGCTGTAAATGTTTCCTGTCAGGGACTGTGGCACGAAGCGTGAATGCACACATGGTATGTAGGTCCTTCTCGGTGGAAGACAGTTGCTTTCCGGGAAAACAAGTTCGGTCTAGGAACATAAATCATACACACTTTTTGAGTCCCTTTCAAGTGTGGGGTGTGTTTCCCAGGCTACCACCACTTAATTAGTGTGTATGGTTGTGCAAAGAGTGTAGAACGGTGAAAAGAAGACGATTTTTCTGTTTCATTTGCGATGAAGTCATTATTTCTTGGCGCGAGAGAACCGCAAGATTTTTCCGGTCAACCGAGCGTATAACTCAATTAAGAACGCTTGATGCATTCTCTGAACTGCTATTTTTTGGTAAGAGGTAAATTTCCCAATAACCACTACCGAAACCAATAAAAAAAAGTTATGCAAAAACATGTCTGATTACCCATATAGTCCTGCTTTGAGACACCACGTGACGTCTGACAAGGCAACCTTCGACCTTGTAGTGTAGCAATACGAACCAAGATCTGAAATTTGATTTATGAAACATAATTTGTGAGCATTAGTTTGCCCATTGATGCCCGACACAGCTACTGTGTGACCTAGTTGGGATTGGGGCCCGGATGGCCGAAGAGAAGCGTAGGTATGAGCGTTTCTTTTTCCAACAACTTCCAGGACCGGCCACCAGCCACGGATGGATCTATTGTTAGGTCGTGGCGCGTTCGTATCGTCGGATCGTAATAAATTGAATGCGGAACGTTGCTCTGCCCGCGCCACGAACGAAGATGAAAGGTGAGAGTTGATTTAAACATTGGAGTAGCAGATTCTAGTGGGCGTTCATCGTGCTTCAATGGATGATGGAGGCGGGCATGATTGATACATGCTTATTGGACATTAAATCAATTGCCGGTCAGTTTGGTGGGCGAACACACTTGGGTGGGCGGTTGCTGAATAGAAATTAATTAAATGTATGTATTCTTGGATTTGGAACGTTGGTTTGCTGTTGTTGACATGTAAATTTGCGGACTTTTCATTTTTATTGCAGACTTTTTTAACGATGCAGACATTTAGCAGACATTTTATTTATGTTGCAGACTTTTACAGACACTTGAAATATTTTTTTAAATTTCAAATACAGGTATTCTATGAAGATCGGATTTAAAACGTACGCAGTACGCAGTATAGTATTTAAACGCAGTATAGTAGATACGGTAAGAAGCTTTGTTGAAATGTTTTAGAATATCGTAGGTATCATTTTAAGTAGAAATTCTTGAAGAAACGAAAGCGGTGGGCCACTTGAAGACCCAATGTAGTAGTATTGTATAGGCCCTTTCCGAGGCTAACATGGAGTCCCTACTTATGGTAGTGTTCAATCCCACGCGTGTTCAAACCCATGTGAAAAACTACTGTCAAAGCGCTGGTAATATTGGTCCTTTGCTATTAAGTCACAACGAAATTCAAGGTTCACAACAATACAAATCATATTTGAGAAACTTAGAGACCTCCTTGAAAAAAAATTTCTCCTATGGTCAGGTAGAAATTTCATTACCGAAGTTTAAGATCGTATTTACCAGAATTTCAAGACAGAACTTCCCCAAGAATCAGGAGAGGACTTCTCAGAGCTTCAGGAAGAAGTGGAGGGGAGAGGACTTCTCTGAAGTTTGGAATTTTTCAGAGGTTTTGGAGTTCTTCCCAGAAATTCAAGATTGAACTTCGCAGAAGTTCACAAAAAAAACTTCCCCAATTTTTAGACGGGAGCTAACCAAGAAGGGCACTACCTATAATTTCTCAATGAATCTGGGAAAAAATCCTCAGGACGATGCGTCATAGAAGTTGAGGAAAGAACTTCTCTCAAGTTCAGGAAATAACTTCCCTGAAGTTTCGGAAGAAACTTCTCGAAATGTTAGTTGGAACTTTCTAGAAATGCTTGGCAGCTTTTCCAAAGCACAGAGGAGAACATTCTGCATTTCTCAAAATTCTTTTGGGAGAAAAGAATGAAACTTTCCAGGAGCATCTAATTTGAACACGAAACTTCCTTCTAATTTGAAGACGAATGTCTCAATAATTCCGTATCGAACTTCCACAAAGTTCTGGAGTGAACTTCCCAAAAGTTCATAAATGACTTCTCAGAAGTCCAGGAAGAACTTTCAGGAACAAATTTATAGGAATTTTCCTAAAAATTTTGGAATAAAATTTTCCTCGCAGTGCCAGATAGAACCAATCAGAAGTTTGGAAAGAATAAGCTCAGGAAAAAAACTTCCCCGAATTTCAGGAAGGAACCTACCAGAGAGAGCACTACCTGTAGGGTCAAGAAGTTCAAAAAAAAAATCTGTAAAGAACTCCTCAGAAGTTCACAAGAGGACTTCTCAGTTGGAACTACCCTGAAGTGCTAGAGAGCTTCCTTAATGTTCCAAATCAAACATTCCAGCATTTCAGAATGAGAACTGCTCGAAGTTCACAACATCTCAGAAGCTGTGGTAGATTCTTTTGATAACATCAGGAAGAAATTTTCCAGAAGTATAGGGGGGATATTTCTAGTAGTTGAAGCAGGAATTTCTCAGAAACTCAGGAACAAACTTCCCAGAAGTTCAGGACAATACTCTCTGATGTTCAGAAGAGATTATTTCGGCAGTTTCTAAAAGAACTTCTCAGAAGTTCAGGAAGAAACTTTTAGCAACTTAAGAAGATTTTCCAAAAAATTCTGAAGAGTACTTTCTCAAAGTTTGGCAGAAACTTTTCTCGTAGTTCAGGATGGGACTTATCAGAAGTTTAGAAAGTAACTATGTGTAGGAAAAAAAAATACCAAATGCTTCTGGAAGGTGAGGTTGGGTTCTTGAATGTGAATTTTGAAGAAAATAAGAAGTGACTGCCAAGAAGTTCATGAGAAATTTTTCCTGAAGTTCAGGAGTAAACTTCCGAGAATAAAGTAAAAAGCCTTGCAGAAGATCAGGAGAGAGTTTCCCTGAAATTCAAAAGATAATCACTGACTAACCGAAGAAGCAGTCTATACAAAAATCATTCATATGACCATAATGATATTAATGATCATGAGTGATGATGACACTATATGGTACACACCATCAATGGTTATTGTTGAATCAAATAAAAAGTCTGTTGAATTTGTCAAATGAAAACTAAATTTTGATTTTAAAATACAAAACTGGAAAGAGCGTCACAGGGGGGAAAAAACTATTAAGAATTGTGTCATCTATGTGAATGCTTCAAGCTTCAGTGTCACTTTAAAAATATGAAACAATAGTTTAAAATTGCATACAATCCAAGAACTAGATGCAGACATGTTTTCATAAACACACAAATAACGATAATGACATAACTCGCTCTCTTATTACGTCTTTTCGTTGAAAGAAGCTTAAAGGTTGTCCACGATGAAATTGCCACACACAAAATTGATTCGCAAAATTCGAGTTTTCATCCGATTGCCATCAAATTTTCAGGGATTGAGAAATAACTATTAAACCTCTTTTTACCATTTTACTCGTATTTTATTTACAGTCCATACGCAAATGCCCGCACCTTGGCCTTAACCCAGGCCATAAGATTCTGCACAACCTGTGAATCAACCGTTTTTTGCATGTAAACCCATACTTTCTTCAGTTCCTCGACTGTCTTCACTACCTTAGGTCGTTTAAGAAGGTGCTGCTTCATAATCGCCCAGTACTTCTCGATGGGGCGGAGCTCCGGAGTGTTGGGAGGGTTGAACATTTTCGGCACGAAATTGACCTTATTGTCCGCATACCACTTCAGCACGTCCTTGGAGTAGTGGCATGAGGCCAAATCCGGCCAGAAGATTGTTGGGACATTGTGGGCCTTCAGGAGAGGAAGCAGTCGCTTTTGGAGGCACTCTTTTAACTATGTACACCTGTCCGTTCATCGTGTCCTGGGTCACGAAAGGTGCACTCCGCTTCCCGCACGTGCAGATGGCTTGCCAAACCAGGAATTTCTTCGCAAATTTGGACATCTTCTGAGTGCGGACATGCTCCGGAACGCTGAAATTATCCTTGGCCGTGAAAAACAGGTTGCTGGGGATCTGTTTGAAGTCGGCCTTCACATATGTTTCGTCGTCCATGATGCAGCATTCAACTTTCGTCAGCATGTTGAGGTACAACTTCCTGGCACGGGTTTTGGCGGACTTGTTCTGCTTCTCGTCGCGATTAGGGGCCTTTTGTACCTTGAACGTTCGAAGCCCAGCCTTAGTTTTGACCTTCTGGACAGAACTTCGGCTTAGGTGCAGCTTCTTAGCCAGATCCCGAACGGAGGCGTTCGGATTTCGGTTGAAGGCCCCAACTACGCGGTTGTGATTTTTGGTGTTGTACGGAATACTTTTTCCTTCACTTCTGGGCTTCCGATCGGTGGTCAACCGTTCCTCGAACCGCTTAATCACTCGCGACACTGTCGAATTCGCGATTCCCAACGTTTTAGCGATGGAACGATGCGAGAGATCCCTGTTCTCGTGATGAATGCGCAAGATTTTATCACGCACGAGCTGTTCTTTCGACTCCATTTCCGCGAGTTTTGATCATAGGACTTTAAAACTTGCAGGATGTAAATAATGCACTATGAACTAAATCCACCCAAATTTTCATTGAATTCTACTCAACGGTTAAAAAGTTAGAGCAATTTCATAGTGTGGCAATTTCATCGTGGACACCCTTTATTTAAAAAAAATTACAGACTTTTATAGGCATTCCCATACGTTTCAAATTTTTATCACAGACATCTGAAAAAAAAAACATCTAGCATCCCTGCCTGGAAGAAACATACCTACAACCAGTTAGCAGGTAAAAATTTCGTCAGGGGATTTGTATATCATCTATTTTGACACATGTTTCGTTATCCATTAAAATACAGCCATCAAATTTCCTCAAAAATCGTTCGTATAGTTATCGTGTTCGCTTTATGGCCACTAAATTTTGTTTCAAGGAGCAATTCGGATGTTTACTGGCACAAAAAGACTTATATCCTTCTCTTGATAGGATGTTACGCAATTGAACTACTTTGCCCAATCACGTATGGAGACTCCTGGGTTGCCTTTCACGTAAAATCTGTATGCACATTAATCCGGACACGCATTGCACGTAGGAATGAAAAATTTCACAATGGTATAACTGAGAGTCTATGATGAAAAAGACTATGATTGATGTTTACACTTCATGTTTAGTATTCAAGATGGCGACGAAAGAAAAACAAGTACGCGAGCGAATTTTGTACGGGCTTGCGGTAAATCCTGACTTGTCAATATGGGTCCTTGCAAAAACATTGGATTTGCCTAAATCCACTGTTCACAGTGTGCTCAAATCATTTTCGGAACGTTTGACGGTGAAGAGAAAACCGAGAAGTGACAAAAACATTGGACGCGCTAATCCTGTCATGGACCGAAAGGTGAAAACGATATTTTTTTTTTTTTTTTTTTTTTTAAAAAGACCGTGCGTAGCGTAGTTGCTACTCCGTTACTGATCAGAACTAGTGTAATTGCACAGTGAACCACATAGATGGAGCTTGGGAGTAGGCTTTGCATCTTCAATGTACAAGTTCACTAATTCTATTTATAGATCAGTACCGGCGCCGGCCACGTCCTCACGGTCTTTGGGGAGGGGGAAGGATGATTAGTTTGACAATCGTTGGATAGAGACCGTGTTTACCTCTGCGTCTCCACAATTGTCAAGGGAAGGATAGATTTGTGTTAGTGAGGCAGGTTATTTTTAGATCGTGGATTCACTGTGGTAAGTGATGCGGATCAATGGAAGCGCAGTAGACTGCTTTTTATTTTAAATCTAGTGGTGATAGAAAGAGGCAAGTGACAAACGATAAGGAAGGGGACGGGCCTGGGATTGAACTCCCGACCATCTACTCAGTAAGCAGAACGGATAACCACTGAGCTATCCAGCCACGTCAATACCGAAAGGTGAAAACGATATTAACGAAAAACCCAAACCTCTCCATTCGAACGGTGGCTCATAAAATAGGGATGTCACCTGGTTTTGTCCAAAAATCAAAACAACGTTTGGAACTTAAGTCGTATAAAGTAAACACAGTTCCAAATCGCAACGACAAACAGAACATGGCAGCAAAATCACGAGCTCGACGTTTGTACTGTGAATATTTGACGAAGTTTTCATGCGTTGTTATGGACGATGAAACTTATGTCCTGGAGGATTTCAAGCAGGTTTCAGGGCTGGCTTTTATTCTGCTATGACCAGAAATGCTACAGCTGAGCATATCAGAACGAAGAAGGCATCGAAATTTCCCAAAAAATACCTTGTGTGGCAAGCAGTTTACCCGTGTGGCAAAAAGAGTACATCTTTCGTCACTACAGGCACAATCAACAAGGACATTTATCAGAAAGAGTGTCTGCAGAAGCAATTGCTACCCTTCATCAAAAGTCACAAAGAAAAACCTTTGTTCTGGCCCAATTTGGCATCATGCGACTATGCTTAAACTGTGATGAAGTGGTACCAAGCAAATCAAGTGAACATTGTATCAAAAACCTCAAACTCGCCAAATTGCCCAGAGCTACGACCAATCGAGAGATATTGGGCTCTGATGAAGCGGAAGCTTTCTGAAAAGAAGCAAGGAATCAAAGACATCAAACACTTCCTGCAAATTTGGACAGAGACCGCTTCTACGATTTCTGAAGAGTCTGTACAAACCCTAATGGACGGAGTGAAGCGCAAAGTTCGAAACTTTTATGCAAATACCGAATAACTATGTTTTGCCTTCACGAATTGTTAAAACACATCCCATGAATCTAAAATAAACAACCACGATGGATAATATAATGCGAAATTTATGTTCTATTCATGTTTTGAGGTGTCCGGATTATTGCGGATACAGACCTTACCTCAACACCTTTCTCCTCATCTCTTTGTGCCTAATTATACCTTTAAGATAGATGTGCTGTACTCTATCCACACTCAAAGTATCCTTGTAAAGTTTGATTTCAAGACACACCGTTGACTTTGGGAATTTTCACACTTATGCTATTGTTGAGGCAGACCACGAAGGATTCTCTAAATGTTTGTGCACAATTAATTTTCTATTCTCAAGTTCCATGCGTCAATCAATCGAGAAGAACTTTTCACCAATGTCTTCGTCAATAAAACATCAACAAATGTCTGTCAAGCGTTTTTGGTTCAAACCACCAGGGACGAAATGGTGTATTAAACCATGCGTTCAGATTTACATTGCATCGAGCTTTATGAGAAAGTATGTCATGAACAAACAGGACAGGTTCGATGAGTTTGCATGTATGATTCATGATCAAATTTCCTGAATATTAATAATCGTTCAGAATTGTTTGCAAGAATAGTTCCTGTAAAAATATCAATTCCCCAATTAAAAAATCATCAGTGGGATAACACAGGACCGGATGACGTAGACTACACCAAACCGTTTGATGCATTGATATGTCCAATATCTTCGATAAGCCAACTTTCGTATTAAAACATTGAAACACAGGTGCTGCTTACATTGGACGTTGGATTATCATCAGTAAGAAAGTAAAGGGTGTCCCTCAAAAAAATGCATCATGGAAAAACACTTTAGAAAATTACCCATTGGGTACTTTGTCATGAACATTTGGGTAGAAGTCGTTTAGAGTACTTTTGTTGTATTTAAACTTTTGTATACACTATATGTGTGTACATTTTTGTATCATCACCCTGAACATTTCGGGATCCAGCAAGATAGCCGCCTGAAAAAAGACGGTCAAAAACATTTTCACCCTTTTGTCATCATTTTATCGACTAGGTGTCTTCAGAAGAGTTGCTCAAAATGTTATAAGCCTACTTTTGAAAAAAAAACGCCGAACCTTTCATATGGGCTAAACAACACTTTCAAATTCTAACTTTTTCAATCTATGAGATAACGGGTTGTTGTCTACGACAAAGTTGTAAAGCAGATAATTTTAAGAAAAGTTGCTGGAGACACTAACTTTCTAGATATATAAATGGTAACGTTAGAGATATATAAATGGTTTTCTTTCAGCACAACCTTAAAACTGTTTTTTTAGATAATTTTGAGATAATTAGTACTAAGATCTAAAACAGGTTAAAATAGGCTTCGTTATTTATGGATCACCCCAAAATATGTTGCTGGTGACGTATAGTTTTGCGCTTTGTTTTTACCTCTGGTTTTGGCCATTACTACCCGTTAGGCGTCACCCCACGGATTACTATTGGCCTTCTGACACAGACCTTCGGAGCAGGCTCGCTTGCTGGCCTTTATATCTCTCTCTTTGGTGCAGTCTTCGCGGCGACTCCGTCCTGCGTGGAGGCATGTTCTTCGGAGGTCGGCGATCGACTCCGTCGACTCGACGGCGATCTTCCATTCCTCAGTTTGATTTTCCTCGGCATGATCAAACCGCACGCTCGTGTTACATGTCATAACGAGTCGTTCGCAGCAAAGTTCCTGGGTTGCGCATAAGTTTCTACATCAAAGTAGGACGTCCTCCATCTGCGGGCGAATGGACTAGATGCTCCTCCTTCCGCACGCTGCCTTGTATTGTGGACGATACAATAACGAACCACCAAGTGATCGCTATGGGTGTAACCATCATCCACCCTCCAATTGCTTAGCAGCCCAGGACTGCTAAATGTTATATCGATGATCCATTCCGCTCCGTTTCTAGGGTAGATACTATTGGTACCCACGTTGGCTAGATCCGCATTGAGCCTTCAGAAGAATCTGGCCCCTGGGGTTGGTAAGGCGGCTCCCCCACTCGAGCGCCCAAGCGTTGAAGTCCCCCGCTATTACCAACGGGGTTAGGCCAGTTGGTTCCGTTGTCAACCGATCGAGCATATTGGAAAACTGTTCGATCGACCATCTTGGCGGTGCGTAGGAGCTGCAGAAGAACACTCCATTCACTTTTACAACCGCGAAGCCTTTGTTTGTGGTAGACACCTGAACCGGGTACTTGCCCGTCACCCATAATGCCGTCATATTGGACCTGTCCGCGAACCAGTTACCGTTGCCGGCTGGGATGCTGTATGGGTCAGAGATTATAGCGATATCTGATGCCGACTAGCGAACTGTCTGACACAGCAGTTGCTGGGCGGCTTCAAAATAGTTCAAGTTTAGTTGGGTTACCTGCTCCAACGCGACCCCCCCCCCTCCCTTAACGTGCTTATCGTCCCGTTTCTCGGCGCACATCAAGCATTTGGGGGACCTTTGCAATCCCGCGCCTTGTGGCTAGTGCTGCCATACCTTCTGCACATGTTGCTTCTATCTGGGCCTTTGCACTCCCAGGACAGGAGCCCGCTCTCTAGGCATCTGAAGCATGCCTTCGGCGGCTGGTGTAGGCTTAGTGGGCACATGGACCATCCCACCTTCACCTTCGCCACTTTCAGCGCCGCGTCCGCGTCGACTGCCGATACCCTCATGGTTGATACCTGGGTCCCGAGTGGACCCTTTCTCAGACGTATGTCTGCTGCAGCAACCTCGACTTTGCACTGTTCCTTTAATGCAGTGGAGATCTCCTCTGGCTCGGAAATCTCATCCAGGTTTTTACACTGGATCGTCACCTGCGAGACGAGGGCGCGCACCTCCACACTCTCACCTAAAGCCTGTCTTGCCTGTTGCCTGTCTTTGTACGCCGGGCGCCTTATTTTAGTTCCAGGAGCATCTCGCCGGTGCGGGTACGGCGTATACTCTGCACGTCGGTGCCTAGGCCTGCAAATTTAGCGTCCCCACACATCGCTTTCAAGACCTCCGAGTACTTTGATGCCTCGGTCTTGACGATGATGGCCTATCCGCGGTTATGCTTGCGGGCCACCTGTCGCTTGTCCTTTTCTTTTTTGGTGTAACTTCCCTTTTTTCGGACCTTATTCCAGTAGCTTTCCCTGCCACGCCTGGAGTCGTCACTCGTCCCCCTTCTAGCACTAGCGTCTGCTTCTATGCTAGTTATGGCTGTTGTCGTTGGGGCCCTGCCGCTCAGGCCCCCTTCGACGCTTCAGACAACACGCGAGCTGGATGTCGCACCTTTCTCGCATACCGCCAGGGCCTCTCTCTTTGCGGGCAGCCGGAGCTTGTCGTGAGGATGAACCCTCTGACCCCGCCGTTACGTTCGCGTAGGTTCACTTCCATACTGGGGTTTCCGACACTAAACGCTTCTTCGAAGCGCCAGGTGCCGTTTCGCCCGGGGACTGCCTAGCTCGCTTGGAGGTCCCCACCCCATGGTAGATGGAGTGGACTCTTCGACCGAGACGGATACATCCGTCTGGCTCTGCTTCGAGGCTAATTATCTCGCCTTTTTGGTGGCTGCTAGCCGTGAGAACTCTATGACACTTTGTTCAGCTAGGAGCTTGGCTTCCAGCTCTTTCCTACCCTTGCATACAGCCTGCACTGTCATGCGTAGCCTAAGGAGGCTCAGTTTGAGGTCCTTCGCAATATTGTTACGGGATGACGTAAAGTCAATAATCGCGTTCAATTGCTCAGGCATCTCCAACACTTTAGGAAGGGTTTCCCGTATCCTATTCATGGCCTGGATGAGTTCTGGCCCATCCATGGCCACGCCTAGCTTGGTGAAACCTACATTCGATGCCGTAGCTTTCTCCTGGGTTTTCTTGGTTTCCGCCATATTGTTGGGTCCCCCTCCAGCCGCTATCCAAGCCCAGGAGTAATCGCTATTGTGATCTCAGGGTTGTCTATGCAAGCAGGGAGGCCATACGAGGGTCGACACGGCTCTTCATGGGCAACCATGTTCAGAGCCGGATCAGCGGAAGACAGGTATAGGGTCATCTGAGCCTACTCCCACCCGACAGGCGAGGTCGGACGGTGGAGAATGGAACGTACTTGAGGCCTGCCAAGGTTTTAGTGGGACGGAGACGACCTGTGCCGCGAGAACCTCGCCATTTCCTGCTCGGTGTCACCCGGCACTACTGAGGGAGACGACACAGGCGCCAGCCCGAATATAAAGGTACCACTCGTTATTTTTTTCGCAGCCGATTGCCATAATTGGGGTTTAACTGGCATCCAGCCCAATGTGCCCTCTTCGTAGTCCGCTTAGCCGTTGAGAGGAGCTTACCGTTTTCAAGGTGCACCTCGGGGAGGCAAACTACATTCACACCTCTCACTATAGGTGTAGCCATCCTTCACTGTCCAGTTGTCCAAAAGTACAGGGCTGCAGAACTTCACGTCGATGATCGGCTCCGCTCTGTGAGGTTGGTGAGGTCTACGTTGAACCTGGCCAGGGCCTCAAGCAGGACCTGGCCCCTTGCGTTGGTAAGGTGACTGCCCCGCCTCAACACCCAGACGTTGAAGTCACCTGCTACTACCAACGGGTTTCGACCAGTTTGCTCCGTTGTCATCCGATCGACTATTGATGAGAACTGGTCAACCGACCATTATGGCGGCGCACAGCAGCTGCAGAGGAACAGTCCATTCATTTTTGCAACCGCGATGCTCTCGTTTGAGGTGGATACAACCTTCTTAACCGGGAACTTGTCCGTCGCCCATAATACCGCCATATTGGACCCATCAGCAACCCAGTTAACGTTACCGGCAGGGATGCGGTATCGGCCCGTCATTATTGCGATATCCGTTGCCGACTTGACACAGCAGTTGCTGAGCAGAATCACAGTGGTTCAGATTTTGTTGGGTTACCCAGAGCACGTCATGTATTTGGGGGGCTCCTAACAGTCCCGGGCCTTGTGGCCATTCCCTCGCTCCTATCGGGATCCTTACATTCTCACGACATATGCCCGCTCTCGAGGTACTTAAAGCATGCCTTTGGCGGCGGATGCAAACTCAGTGGGCGAACGGACTTTGAGTTTTGCCACTTTAGGACCGAGTCCGCGGCGGCTACTAAGCCCGGCCTTGGTGTGATTAGTAAGGTTAATACAGCCACCCAAAGAGGGGAAAAATGTGTTAATAAAAAAGATGAAGCACCAAATATTCCAGGGCGTGACTCACAAAAACTGGAAGGAAGATGTCCCCAATGGTTCTACATTGTCTGAGCTCATTCCCATACCCTGGTAGTGAGATCAGGATACAATTTGATAAATCACATAAATAACAAGAACAATAAGATGGATGACGGCCGTGTAGTCAGAAAAAAGTCAAACAAACGAGCTACTCAGAAATGCCTGGCAGCCCTGATATAACATAATAAATATAGTATGGATGAATGACTAATGGCTGGCCCACAATTGATACGTTGCGAATGCGTTTGCGTAAATTTGACAGTTTTCCCATAGCTTTTCTGTCAATGTACGTCAACGCATCCGCATCGTATCAATTGTGGGTGACTTTAACTGCTGGAAGCTTTATAAACGTTGTAATCGTAAATTTTTATACAGGTGGTATAAATTTGATGAGTAAAATAATTCAACAGATTTGTCGATAAAAATTGTACCCCTTAAGCAAAATACTAAAAGGGGTAACATGTCAGTCGTGTCCAAGTTTTGATTATACTGGGTAAAATCCTTGAATTCAACCTAGAGTGCCTTTTTACATTCAAATGCGTTGGTCGATCAAGTCTTCCAGTGATGTTTGAAGATGTTGTCACACGCAGATGTTCGTTGTCGTATCGTATAGGGTGCGGCAGAAAATAATGCGAAAATGTTCAAA
>JASCZW010015948.1:0-19595 GCA_034211315.2 Aedes japonicus
AATAAGGGGCTCTTACTTTTTTAACTACGTAGATGGCCGGATGGGTACCCGGGTACCCACGAAACTGAAATGCTTATATCTCAGGTGATTTTAGGCCGATTTGAACAATTTTGAAAACAATTGATTCAAAATTTATTCTTCTATCAAGCTATTATCGAAATGGATCGATCCGGTCATTCTGATTTCCGGAAAATCTGGATTTCCATGGATATGTCTTGATTTGATGAACTGATCGTGGAATTCGGTAAATAATCAGCAATGTTGATATCAAACTTCATGAAATTTCATCAGCAGATTGAATGTTACTATCTTGGGTCCATCAGACGTGTAAACATCCTAGTGGCCATTGCGAAACAGGTTCCCCGCGGGGCCATGGGTGGTCATAAACAATTTTCCATG
Organism: Aedes japonicus; assembly: GCA_034211315.2. NCBI lineage: Eukaryota > Metazoa > Arthropoda > Insecta > Diptera > Culicidae > Aedes > Aedes japonicus. The sequence continues at coordinate 400 of JASCZW010015948.1, forward strand.
GAACCCCAACAATATGGGTATCAAACTTCTTGAAATTTCATCAGCAGGTTGATTTTGATTGTCCTGGGTCCATCAGACGTGTAAACATCCTAGCGGCCATTGCGGAGCAGGTTCCCCGCGGGGCCATGGGTGGTCATAAACAATTTTCCATTGGAACCCCAACAATATGGGTATCAAACTTCATGAAATTTCATCAGTAGTTTGAATGTTTACTATCTTGGGTCCATCAGACGTGTGAACATCCTAGTGGCCATTGCGGAACAGGTTCCCCGCGGGGCCATGGGTGGTCATAAACAATTTTCCATGGAACCCCAACAATATGGGTATCAAACTTCTTGAAATTTCATCAGCAAGTTGAATTTACCTTGTGTCCATCAGACGTGTAATCATGCTAGTGGTCATTCCGGAACTGGTTCCCCGTCGGCCATGGAAAATTTTTCCAATGAAATCTTAGCAATATGGGTATCAAACTTCTGGAAATTGTCTCAGTAGTGAGTTTCTCATATATTTGATATATTTGATTGGATGGATGGATAATATATTTGATATATTTGATATATTTGATGGATCATATATTTGATATATTTGATGGACACAAGGTAAATTCAACTTGCTGATGAAATTTCAAGAAGTTTGATACCCATATTGTTGGGGTTCCATGGAAAATTGTTTATGACAACCCATGGCCCCGCGGGGAACCTGTTCCGCAATGCCCACTAGGATGTTTACACGTCTGATGGACCCAGAACAATAAAAATCAACCTGCTGATGAAATTTCAAGAAGTTTGATACCCATATTGTTGGGGTTCCATGGAAAATTGTTTATGACCACCCATGGCCCCGCGGGGAACCTGTTCCGCAATGGCCACTAGGATGTTCACACGTCTGATGGACCCAAGATAGTAACATTCAATCTGCTGATGAAATTTCAAGAAGTTTGATGTCCATATTGCTGGGATTTCAATGAAAAATGTTTATGACCACCCATGTAGCCCATGGCGAACCTGTTCCGCAATGGCCACTAGGATGTTTACACGTCTGATGGACCCAGGACAATAAAGATCAACCTTCTGATGAAATTTCATGAAGTTTGATACCCATATTGTTGGGGTTCCATGGAAAATTGTTTATGACCACCCATGGCCCCGCGGGGAACCTGTTCCGCAATGGCCACTAGGATATTTACACGTCTGATGGACCCAGGACAATAAAAATCAACCTGCTGATGAAATTTCAAGAAGTTTGATACCCATATTGTTGGGGTTCCATGAAAAAAATGATTATGACCACCCATGGCCCCGCGGGGAACCTGTTTCGCAATGGCCACTAGGATGTTTACACGTCTGATGGACCCAGGACAATAAAGATCAACCTTCTGATGAAATTTCAAGAAGTTTGATACCCATATTGTTGGGGTTCCATGGAAAATTGTTTATGACCACCCATGGTCCCGCGGGGAACCTGTTCCGCAATGGCCACTAGGATGTTTACACGTCTGATGGACCCAGGACAATCAAAATCAACCTGCTGATGAAATTTCAAAAAGTTTGATACCCATATTGTTGGGGTTCCATGATAAAATGATTATGACCACCCACGGCCCGACGGGGAACCTGTTCCGGAATGGCCACTAGAATGATAACACGTCTGATGGACCCAATATATAGAAATTCAACCTGCTGATGAAATTTCAAGAAGATTGATGCCCATATTGTTGGGCTTCCATGGAAAAATGTTTATGACCACCTATGGCCCCGCGGGGAACCAGTTCCGGAATGGCCACTAGGATGTTTACACGTCTGATGGACCGATAGTAAAATTCAACCTGATGATAAAATTTGAAGAAGTTTGATACCCATATTGCTGATTATTTACCGAAATTCACGATCAGTATTATCGTATAAAGACATGTCCTTGAAAATCCGGGTTTCCCGGAAACCAGAATGACCAGATCGATCCATTTCGATAAAGTTTTCGGCTTAAAGTGACCTGAGATATAGGCATTTCAGTTTCGTGGGTACCCGGGTACCCATCCGGCCATCGACGGGTGTTTTTTTTTTCGGTCACACAACGGTTAAGCGGAAACCACAGAACTCTACACTTCAACACTTTATAACATTTCTTGCATTTTAGGATCAACCGAATGGAAATCATATACAATAGAACGAGTGATTGCAGTATTTTTCATTTACATAAATATATACACTATTATATAAATAGTTCATGGGAATGGGAGGGACCATCAGGGCACCCGATTCAAGCACTTTGGTTGGGGAGAGTGGGAATACCCACTCCCCATTGCTAACAGTTTGTGAATAGAAGGCGGGCTCTCCTCCCCGCCCATTGGAGCATCTTCATGTTAGATAGCTTGCTCTTTTGACCAATTGTTCAATCTTGTTGTTGGAAGGAGATTATTTATATCCCTGTGGATACGTATAAGTGATGTTGCATATCGATCCACCCAACTCGTTTTTGGCTTCATACAATGGCATGATTAGGATAATCAGTGGTTGTTAAAGCTTGATCAAGTCTAACAGAGAGGAGAGTTCATTGCTGTAGGGTTTAGTTTCCGGGCTACAATGGGTGGTAGTACATATCATACATCATACATCATACAATCGTTCTACTAATACGCTCGTAAAAGTTTTAAAAAAGTGTTTTGAATTAAAAAGTGCACTGGAAACATAGCTAAATAAAGCACACCGTTTACCAAAACGGATCCTGCTGCAAACCCAACCATTGTATCCAAAATCCCAGTGATTTGTTTAAGAAGTGCAGAGGATTTCTCGACTTCCTACAAAGCGAGTATCACGTCAACAGATTCCTGCCCTTAATTGACCTGCATTCGGGCGAGGCCGGCGCTGATATTGCCTTAGTTTGTGGTATCAAGTTTTTACACATTGAGGATGTATGTTGGTCGCAAACATCATCTGTTGGTTTCTGTGTAATAACAATTGATCTAACAATAACGGAATAACAACCTCGGGGGGCCAATCATGCTCATGCTCATGCTCATAATAATGTAAGAAATCATACATTTTGAGCAAAAATTCTAATAAAATAGAATCTAGGACATTTTGAAAAGTTGAATTCTTTGTTTCCAAATATTGCCAAGCAATGATATGGATATGGGTGAAGATACCCAACAAGTTTCACAATTCAAATGTCAGAATGAATCTCGCTTATGATACTTTGTTCGATATGAGAACCTCTGGATTATGGACGAACACCCAATGTTTATACCAATAGTAACACAACAACACGGCATACAAGTTTTTCATAAACAAATCAAACGTATCAACCCAAACATGGTTTTAATCTACGTGAGCGTTTTTGATTATCGAAAAACCCACACAAAGCTTGTGTGCCCTTTCAACGTGATCTTCTCGATATAGAAAACTTCCCAGCGCCCAATTCCAGAAAAAAAGGAATTAAGACGTAAGAAACATGATAGATTTTGACTCCAACGAGCAGTAGTTAGTAACTCAACTTTACGACTTTTCCCACCATTAAAACTCAATCATTAGTTCCGCTTGAAGCCCCTGGAAGAGCTGTCCTTTGTTGCCTCCGAAACCACCACACTTCGAGAAAGAAGACAGCAGCATGCCACACCATCCGGCCACGTCATTGATACAGGGTTGTTACGAGAAGTCTGAAAATAAATCCGCGCCAAATCCGCGCGAGTTCAAAATCAAATCCGCGCCAAATCCGCGCGAGTTCAAAATCAAATCCACGCCTTCAAATCCAATCCACACAAGAATGTTCTATAACTTATCAAGCATCAAATATATAGGATGGGGAACGGCTTCATCAGTAGGCGAACCTATTTCAAACAAGGGGTAAACAATAACATGCATCACTCATTTTTGGCAGTATGCTACAAATAATAAAGGTAGATTTTTGATTAATTTCCTTCAGAAAAACCCAGCGCTTGGAATAGGGTCTCGCTGGAGCTAAAACCGTTCCCCACAATAAGATTGTCTGCGTTTTTGAGCCAATTAGATGCATTTTTCAAAACAGGAATGTGATTGAAAACTTCAGTGTGAAATAAAACCTGTAAAGAGGGAAACATAAGTCACGATGAGCTAAGTCAAATAAATTGACCGATAACCAACTTAATAAAAATGTCCAGACAAAAACAACCAATGACCCAAGATGTGATCCACGCTGGCCAAGTCCACCCCTGAAGGAGCACAGGACGTTATAGTGAGTGATGAAAGCACTCGAAAACAACCGATATGTAAAGTATGTCAAAGAGAATGATCCATATTTTGTCAATGGTGTATCAAGATAGGTGCGTATTTATTTAACATATACGTCATAACATTTAATTGTTCTCAATAGCCTTCATATGAGCTAACTTTTTCCTTTCTGATTGTTCCTCCCTTCTGCTGGATGTTATCTTTTTGTTTCAAAAGAACTTTCAGGAATGATGTTTCTGGATTATTGGATGTCATAGCTCTGATTTCTTTTTTCATCAAATTAAAAATATCTTCTTTAGCCTTCCTTTTCATTCCTACAACTTCTTCTTGCTTTTTGATCTGGTGCCTTGCTTCCTTCTTTGCTTTTTCCTAAATTTTTTTGAGCCTCCACTAATTCAAAATCTTTCTATTGTTTCTGTTTGGATTCGTAAGATTGCCCCGCAAATTTCGCCTTCAAAATCAGGTCCTTTGAAACAACAAATCTGGTTATACCATTCTCAAAAAAATGCATGTCACTCAAAATATTTTTACGATTATTGAATTGCTATTCACTGAGCCTAGTTCGGTTTTGCGGGAACACATGCTTAGATAGTGAAAATTTTCTTTCGACCTCTGCATTAGAATGAGATACGCAAGTTACAATGTTGAGCAATGTTCTCATTTCAGAGAAACTATCGTCCTGGAATAAAAAATCAAGTACTTCCAAATCTGGTTCAGATTCAACCGTTTTAGTTGACAACTTGGTACTTGCAAGTACTAGTTCTTCGTGAATTTTAGATTTGTCTAATTTAAAATCAATAACATCGACTAAGTGGACGATTTCTTTGATGGAATCCTTATTTATGATCCTTCCAACCTTGAAGTTGCTGACTAGTCTAACAAATTCTTTCGGAACATCTTTGGAAAACAAATACGAGACGAAAGCCCTAGTGTGGTCTTTAAAATGCTTGTTGAAATGAGATGTTTTAAGTTGCTTTCCTGTAGCGTCAAAAAATGGATTTGTAAATAATTACATCCGTATCCTTAAGAAAATGTTCTTCCATAACATTGTGTTGTTGATGGCTTCCGTTATCTGTTTTGGATCGTAATCTCTTGAGATCATAGTGACCAAATTTTTTTTTTGTGTTGGCAACACAGCACTCAAAGGAGGCAATTTTGACAGCCTGCTTTTTACATTACCCTGACACTGAAAATAAACACGCTCTGGTTTACTCATTTTGTTAATTCATTTAACTCATTCTGCACGGAAAAAAATCCGTGCCCGGATCCGTGAACTGCAGTCATGAATGTCATGAATTCGAGAACAAGCAAAAATACACCGTGAACTGAATCACGGAATCATGAACTAAATCACGTTTTTAGGTAAAAATCCTGAAAACGTGAACTAGTTCACGGTCTGTTTTCATTTTCATGAACGCTTTTGTTTCTGTGTGGGTACATCAATATGGTGTTGAACGAATCCGCGCCAAATCCGCGCCAGAACGAATTTTATGAACAAATCCGCGCCAAATCCGCGAAAATCGCGAAATCCGCGAAATTCGCAAAATCCGCGCTGCCGTAACAACCCTGTTGATAGTATACTTATTTGGATGCCACACACTCACTACTATAGCAACAGGTTTTCCCATTATTAAATCGATAACATCGGAACAACTAACGACGGCAGCGGCAGCCAGCTACTTGGCGCATCAACAATGCTGCCTTGGTATCTATCTACCTACTATCGCCAGCGGAGAGTTTTTCCTCGAGACGTAGTATTAGCGCAGTCAACGTCGTTACCAGCCGTACATGTAGAAGTTGTTACTAGATCTAAGCTCTCTTATGAATATTTAATTTCCTCAAACAACGATTGTCGATTGTTCCCAGTGTTTTCCTCCCCTGCAAGTCAACGTGAGAAAAAAAGGCTGGTGTCTTCATCGCCACCAAAGCATCATTTTCCGCATAGTTATAATTTACATAGTAGAGCAGGGGAACAAGAATTGTTCCTGCTTTTTCCCACTGCGTAACTGTGAGTGATTCCAAAGTTAATAAAAGCACAGAAAAATGGATGATTTATTCGGGAAGAAAAAAGAAGTGGTTCCCATACTTGACCTCTCCCGGTCAACGGCCAACACCCGGGAAGAGTTCAAAAAACTCTACGAGAAAGTTCCGGACTACAAAATTCGACCGGTAAAGGTACGGTCCGACGAAATTCGCTTCAAGGACAAGGATTCGAGCTACAAAATGCCCAAGAAGGAGCTGAAAATGCTGCTGAAAAATGGAGGCGACCGGGACAAGCTGTACACCTATATGGATCCCATACCGTCCGAAATGCGGAACCTTGTCATCATGGAGTTGTGTAGCGTGTCTATCGATTGGAAAATGTTGACACCGCAACGGCCGAAAACAAAAGTCGAGGAGGAATATTTCAGCAAGTGAGTGTTTGTTCTAATTTTGGAAGGCACAGTTCATTGAACTGAACATGCAACTGTTGGGAGTTTTCTAGATATGTGCATGAATCTAAATTCATAGCAATTTTGAAATCGTACAATTTACTAATGAACCATTCTTTCTCACACTCATTCAACGCAAAACTCATATCCGTGCAGACTGGTTGAATTGGGAAAGCTGCAAATCAAGACCGAGCAACGCGACAAGCGTGAGAATCAGCTATCGTCGTCTGTTCGCAAGGTAAAGAACAAATCCGGCATTATCGAGTCGCGCATTTTCACATGCAACGAGTGTCTGGAGGAATTTTGCAACGGTAAAGTCTGTCTGGATTTCAACTACGATCTTTACACCCGGGTGGTGCCCAAACCGCCAGTCCAGAAGACGAATTCCCAGCAGCAGATTGCGCCGAGCAAGATGCTAGCCGATTTGAACCAAAAAAGTATTGACAGTGGCAGCGGCAGCTCCAAGAAGGGACGCAAACCCATACGGAGGAAATCCAAATCCAAATCTAAATCAACCGAAGATGACGATGGCAATCACAGTGGCGTTACCGGCGGTAAGAAGAAAAGTAAGAGGTCATCTAGAAGCAAGAGCAAAGAGTAGAGCCACAGTATCACTAAAAAGTATCCAGTAATATCAAGTTACCTCTTCCAGTTGCAAATAAATCAATTTTTCTTCTATCAATTAACTCAAAGCAAACGTTTTTGTTACTTACCCATGACCACTCCCCTCGGAACTGCGAGATGTCCGGCACCACGCAAAGTAACGATTCAGCACACCGGTACATTGTTTCTGCTTCCACGTCGCCGAACCAGGCCTGCAGCGACGGCGTGAAATTGTCACCCGTAATTTCGAGCATCGCCACATCTGCACCGCCGTTCAGGTGTAACGAATTGACTATTGGCACTGGGGTGACCGGCGTTCGCACCGGTCCCATCCCTTCGTAGAACTGGTACTCAGCCTTATCGGTGGAGATGATCGTCCAGCAGGCACCGTCGTTGATCATCTCCTTGTTCGGTTCCTTCGGACAGGGCGTCGCCTGGAACTGAATGATTTTCTCCTGCGACAGGCACAGGTACATTCGTTCGGTGTCCTTCATATGGAATGCACATTTGTGTAGCTGCGACACTGGATCGTCCGCCTCTATCAGTGCCATCTGTTTGTCCACCTTTCGAATCACTAACCGTGGCAGTGCCATACCCGTCACGGAACAGACTAGCTTGACCGTTGCTCCATAGTGCACATACCCGTCGCGAACCTGTGGAGGAATGCGGAAGAATGGAACGGATTTTTAAAACGGATGTGTGATGATATTTGAGGAAGAAGAGGTCTGCCGTTATAAGCATAACTGTCCCATGTTTATAGGGAATCCCATAGAACATGGGACAGTTATGCGTATAACGGTAGAGGTTAAGTTGTTCATAATATTTTTGCAATTGTTGTGTAGGTTTTAGAAGAACAAGTCTTGGTTCAGTCGCAGGGTTGTTCCAAAATTTAATCCACGAAACTCGTGACTCACACTGTAAATTCCCCGACTATAATTACCAATCCCCGACAAAACCAAAAGATTTTTCGGCACAGCCAACAAACAATAACCTTCCAAGAAGGTGAAGGTTGCTCGAGCATGAGCATGAGTGACCGTCCGAGATTGCTACTCCGTTAGTGCCAGATCAGCTGTAATTACTCAGAAAACCAACAGATAATGCTTGAAATTAACTCAATGTGTATATACTGTTGATCCAAGGTCAAGGCAATACCGACACCGGCCCCGTGCGTATGCAGGTCAAATAAGAAGATGGTAGGAACATTGATGACTTGATACTCTTTTCACTGATATGTTGGATATAAGGGTTGGTTTGGTAGCATTTTAAGAAAACGATACGCAGAATTCACGCGACGTCTAGAAAATTATTTATACATTAAACTGGATTCCGAATTGAACTGGTTTGTACTAATAGCACAAATAGCCGATGGACCATTTGAAACCAACAGTAGGGATGCTTTTGAGGCCCCTCACAACGCGTGGGAGTGGTTGACATGCCAATACGATGTCAAGTTCAAAAGAATGTTTGCTATATTGCAGCCTACAATTAATTATATTTTGATATATGAATCCTTTGTAGTTCCTTAGATTTGTGCCTTAAAAAATTAGATGGTGACCATTTCTGTATTCTAGCGACCTTCGCCTTAAGGTGAATCGCTGCTTCATGTATTTATTCCTATCTTTTATCTCTCTCTCGCAAACTTACCTTGCTATTTCAAATTGATAAATCTCAATTGTTAGTTAATGAACATCAAATCGAACTCCATAAGATTCGAACTCAATCACAGCAAGTAAGTATACAAACTGATGTGATTAAATTTTCAATATCTAGTACAAATTCTGAGTTATATCAATTCTAAATGTTGAGGTAATGGCCGCCGTCGAGAATGCTTCAGCCTTTGCTCTGTTTCTACTTCGCATTTTCTCGTAAAAATCAGTTATCAGATCAAATTGCTTCCCTTTGCATGTTGCGTTGCATGATTTGGGGATTATACTGAAATCATAATTTTGTCATTATACGAGGTCCCAGAAACTAGACGACCGGATGGCCAATTTTACCTAGGTAATATGGTGTCGGATCAACTGTCATGTTGCATATAAGATGACATTTAGCTCTTTAAATTGATGATGATACGTACTACCACTCATTATAGCACGGAAACTTAATCCGACGGCACCGGGCTCTCCTCTCTGTTTGACTTGACCTAGCCTCAATAATCACTGATTGTCCTCATCATTGTATAAAGGGACAAAAACAAGCTGGGTGGATGGACAAGGAAAATGACTCATACGTATGAACTGGATTACAAAGTTTAAACATTTAAAAAATGCGGACTATCTACCAAGATGATGTCTCAATTAGTGGGAAAAGCTCCCACCCTCTATCTTAAAACTGTTAGTAACGAAGAGTTAACATTCCCACTCACCACAATCTAATTCGATTCAATCGGGTGCCCTGAAGGTCCCTCTCATAACCCGAGTATATAATAGGAATTTGAGCGAGGTTTAATGATTTCCGAAATAAATGAATCATGTAAGCATATTATTATTTAGCGGTACTAAACAATAATATGCTGTTAAAAAGAACATGTCAGACAATAAGGTTTGGCCCAGTTTGAATAGGAACATAGACTATTGCGCATATTTCGGATATACATTAACAAAATAGTATTCTGTTTTAACTAAAATGTTCGACTTTATGTGAACTTTAGAAGGAAAATACAAAAATTAATTAATCATCTCGATTTCGACGAAATTTGCGGACTTTTCCCGGAATACGTTGCATCAACCGGCGCACATTATTCTAATCCATCGTTTTTACAATTTTATTCCACTTGGTTCTCAATTCATTGATGCTTTTGACGACACTGCCATTAACCTTCAGCTTCCTCTTCATAATAGCCCAAAATCTCTGTATCGGTCTGAGCTGGGGACAGTTTGGTGGGTTGAGTTCTTGCGGTATAAACTGAATCCCGTTGGTTTCACACCACTACAGCACTGTCTGGCCAAAACATGACAAGTTCATTGCGGGATCTGTTGAATGGCAATATTCGCTTTTGGAGACATTCCATTCTGTACAGCTCTGAATTAAATGTCTTACCAGTGTTAAAAACGTTGGTCTTCCTACAGCAGCTACAGATGCCTTGCCAAATCATGTATTTATGTGCAAATTTATCTGCAAACACAAACTTGAATTTGGCACGAACATCGCTCGAGCCGTAGTCAAGTAAAATTTTAGACCCGGTAACTGTTGGAAATCGGTCTTTACATAGTTTCTCTGTCCTTTTTCAAAACGCGCCACACGTTATTTCGGGGAGCAAGTTTGAGCCCAGACCACGAAGGGTTTTCTTAAATGATTGCGCACAATTATGTTTCTTCTTTCTTCTTCCATTTTGTATTTCTCTAAAACACGTTCGAACTTCACCGCGAAAAAAACTTCTGATGTTGTTATTGTTATAGGGAACACATACGATGTCATAGTTTAAAAATCCGACCACTAGGGTCGCTGTAAGAATCAAAAATGTTCGTTCCAATACTAAATGGGTCACACCTTAGTAGCCATTTAGAAAATAGTAGTTGAAGTTCAGAAGTACCCTACCCATCGGATAAGAAAGCGCATCCTATGAACCATTTTGAACGGCCGTTGGGAGAATATCACCATGAATATCTGAGATGCGCATAGCTTATGTTACCAATTACCAATGCTTTCTCTCCTTTTTCCTGTTCTCTTAACTATCCCATGATCGCGAGCAATACCATGTGACACACCGTGAGAACAACCTGGACCCTACATCAGAAGGAAATTGAAGCAATAAGTAAAGAACGGTATATAACCCTTACCTATTTAACTCAAGGTAAGCAATTAAATAACCACAAAAAAGTATATTAAATATTAAATAACATAACGTTGAAAGGGAGGGACCATCGGGGCACCAAGTGAAATGATTTGAATAGGGAGCATGGGACTGTCTCCTCCCTATTGTTAACATTTCGCGAAACGAGGGCGGGCTCTTCGACCCCATCTATTGGATTTATTCTGTCAAACCAGGGCTTGATTTCGAGTGCTGTTAGTGTGAACTTACTTTTGGAAGGAGATTCTCTTCCCTATATTCGTGGGTTTTACGTAAGTATCTATACATACCGGCCCGCACAAACGTTTTTAGTTGTTCATACTGGGGATGATCACAAACAGCAATAGAATTCTGAACAAATCGTTTTTTCAGATTATCCCACTGCTATGGAAAGCTACCTTGCAAAAATAGTTGACAGTATTACATCATCATTATCATCATCAGAAGTACCAATTTAAGGTGAATGTTATGGTGTAATGCTAAAAACACATTTAGCCCTTAAGGCTTGTCTTGTAGCTCCAAGCGCTTAAGATAAATGAAATGCAAAATAATTGAATAAATGAATATGCAACAATATTTATATGAGCATGGAAAACATCCAATGTCAGTCTGCTTTGTGCATCAGCTTTGAACGGTTGTATCGATACGCTGCTACGCACTATTTTGTTACCGGGCATAGCGCGTTACTCTATTGTTTCGGTTTACTATTGTCCGGTGCTGTGTGATCGAGTGAGCACAAAAAAACAATAAAGCTCTTGGCTTAGGCATGAGACTTGGCATAGGCTTGATATTCTCGACTCCACCAACTACAAATTGTACCTTCCGCCGGATTCTGCTGCCGAGCTTTACGAGCTACATACAACTTGGGTTCAACAGCTAGCTTTACTGGCTGATAGTCGTGACAATGTTACTGTCCTAAGCAGTGCTGTGCATTTTCATGGCGGTTATAAGACTATGATCATCATCTTATCATTATCATTAGAACTCTCGAATGATGGTCAAATACTGTGTCACTCACAAACAGGTTGATCTCATTTGACTATTTGTGATATGAAGAGAGTAGAAAAATCAACCACTCACTAATTATCGCTGAGAACGATATGCAAGACAAATTGTTTTCAGCATAATAGGTGTTACCCTCTGTCAATTATTGACCAATTTTAATTCTTTTGGCACCGCTAGATTCGAAAACACACCCGCGTTATGGATATTATCGACAATGTTCGTTTGGATTTATCTGGTTCCCGGAAACCCGGGTTGTCAGGGCTGTGGTCAGGTATAAAGACACTATTTGGGAATTTCAATTGTATTTCCCGGAACTTTGGAATAATTTCTACACGCTATTTCTATTCTATTGTGATTCATATGCTGACTTGTTCCTGGAACGGCCATCAACATATTTAGAAGGAATCCTTGGCGATATGGGTATCAAAATTCGAGAAATTTGGCAATCTGATGATTCGTCCCCGAACCGGTTATTTCGGAACAGGTTCCCGTGGGACCTCAAGTTTCCAGAAACAAACTTTGAAGGAAACTCTGGCAATATTGGTATTAAAATTCATTAATTTTCATCAGAAGGCTATTTCTCAACCATGTTGTGGCCATTTGATGATTTGACGCCGGAAAAGGTTCCCGTGTGGCTTCTAAAGGTCAGGAACATTTTTAGAAGAAAACCATGGAAACATGGCTATCAAAATTCTCTTCTCCACGTTTTGTGGCTAAATGTTAATTTCCCCACGTTTTGTAGCTATCTGATGTTTTGTACTTGAACCGGTCATTCAAGTACAAATCCGGGAACAGGTTTCTGTGGGGTCTCTAGTGGCCATTAACAAACTCAGAAGGAAACCCTGGCAATATGGGTTTAAAAATTCATAAAAGTTCTCCAGAAGGCTTTTCCTCAACATTGTGTAGCCATCTGATAATTTGTCCTCGCAAGATCATCCCGGAACAGGTTTCCGTCGGGTTTTGAGTGGCTATGAACAAAACTAGCCACAAAACATTGAGCAATATCCTACTGAAAAAAATTAATGAATTTTTGAAACCCACATTGCCAGGTTTTCCTTCTGAAAATATTCATGGCTAATCGAGGCTCCACGGGAACCACTTCTGAAATGGCAGGTCCGAGGACAAATCATCAGATGGCCACTAAATGTTGAAAAAATATCCTACTGGAGAAATTTCATGCACGTTGCTGCCCGTTTTTCTTCTGAAAATGTTCATGATCTCGAGGCACCACGGAAACCTGTAACAGAAGTGCCCCTCCGGAGACAAATCGGCTTATGGCCCACAATGGAATAGACATAGTTTTTATGAATTTTTCCAAAGATTTTTACATCCATTCCCGGAATTTAGCACTAAATTGAATGAAAAAATACTGAAATTGGACTGAGACCATTTAATTGGAGTTGACAATCGATAAAGCGGTTGTCCGTTTGAACGAAAAGCTCATTGAAATTATCAGAACAAGTACAGTGTGTCTCACAATAGGTGTCACCTTTTTTCAGTCTTGGTTCATTTCAGCTAGATAATTTTAACAGCAGATTTGACTATACCCGTTTTGAGTGTATTCTGTTGACAGATTATCGCTGAAGATAAATAAGTGATTCTGTTTGTTTATATTTATCAGCAACCATGGAAGCCATACGGGAACAAGTTTTAAAATAACATTTGCAAAACCTTAGACCGTGTCAGATATTCAATAGACTGCTTAGGGCGGAATGAGTTTTATGTTAACAGATACGCGTATTCCATCTACACATTAGTACACGACACAAAAAAAATGAGCACATTATAGACAAAATACGGGTATATGTCAAGATAAGCAATAAAAGTAGTTGGAATTAAATGGAAATTACTAATCTTTCTTCTCATTTTCTAGTTACAGGTATTCCACTAAACAGCTCACACTCTCCAGGATTCATGTTTTCCTTATTTCAAGCTCATCCTCGGTGCCTCAATTCGAGTATTGTCACTTTTCACAATACATAAAATGTAATAAGAACTAAGATGTGTTCCTTTAACTACAAAAAAAAAACAAATATGTTTCCTAGTTTGAATTAATTCGGACTAGGGTTCGGTTATAGATCTGATACCCCATAACGCACCAACAAAAGGTGATCTACTAGCGTTACGGGTTTTGCTAAGGACTTTGAAAAGCTGCCACACATCCTTGCAGTCTAAAACTTGGACTTCCGGAATGGCTGACTCAATGGATTTTGCCTTTCTTCACTGAACGCAATACTATGGTGAAAGTTGGTGAGTTCTGCTCTGCTCGCTTCCATATTTGATCTAGAGTGGCTCAAGGCAGCACATTGTGCTGTGGGGTCTTGGAATATGCGATGCCAGTTTGGGCTCCATTCCATGCAGTTTACATTAATAGGATCGAACGGATTCAAACGCATTTTATTCGATATCATCATATGAAAGCCATTAGCTCAGTCGGTAAAGGCGCAGATACAAAGCAACACCATGCTGGAAACGGCTTGGCCTGATTCCCGGTCTGGTCTAGGAAATTTTCGTAAGGAAAATTTCTTGACTCACAAGACATATCGTATGATTTTACTTGCCACACAATCATACTAATGCAAAAATGGTACCTGGCATCGAAAGCTCTCAATTATTAACTGCGTAAGTGCATTTAGAACACTAAGTTAAGAGCAAGCAATAAGGTTATTGTAAAAGCAATAAGCTTGAAATGCTAAAAAAATGAAATGCTAAATGAGAGCCATCATATGTTGATTGATCCCTCAACACTGTCGAAAAGACGAGTGTTTCTTCAAAGTGTGCTCGTTTTTGATATCCTGTCTGACCACATCTACTGTGCAGATTTACTTGAATAACTTCGTTCCAACACACCGTACCGAGTCACACGTCAACACGAGTTCGTCCGCCTGTACGATATTTCAATGTCGAAGATCAAGTATAAAAATATATAAAATGTAGAATCATGTTTTCTGGGAAGCACCAGCAGCTGCCTTACATTTGACATCAATCCATCCAAATCGACTCTCAAGAGTCAATCAAAATACCTTGTTTTCCCACTTACTGCTAAATTCGTTTTAATCGGTCCATACAGTCCCTCGAACGTTTCACGTTACCTCGATTTCCCAATCAAAAACTACCATAACCTAGCCACCTCCAGCATGGTATTGCTCTGTAGCTGGGCCTTTACCAACTGAGCTAAGGGACTACCCGGCATCCTAACCGGTTTGAAGCTGTTCAATGGCAATGGCATCCAAACTGGATGCCTAAATCAGTTCAATGAGGATACCTGGCATAGTCAAACATATTGTTTTCTCAATTAAGTAAACCACCATCACACTTTGTGAGTGACCCTATTGACACCCATTTACACAGTGAGGACGTATGTTAGCATGTAAAGCGGTGTTTGTAGGAAGTTTGACGTGCATTTATTTTCCGCTGTTATTACAAAACAATACGTATATACAGCAATGCTATGTCGGTAATGGAACTTGTCCGTTGCGGAATTGGTTTACGACGAGAAGTTTGCCGAACATCGGTGTTTGTAGGATATCCAGAATGTCCAGAGCAATTTTCTCGAGTCCTGGAGCGATGCCGAAAGTTGAGTTTGGTAGGCAGGTAAAAGTCGGTTGAGCCAAGAATGACTACGGTGGAAGATATTTTGATCAAACATTCGCAGGAGCAGGTGGATATTTTGGAGAAAACGAAAAGCTAGGGACGATGTTGATGAGTTGTAGGAGTTAATTTCGAGATACGATGTTATTTTCGTGCACTTGCAATGCCATATGGGGCAACAATGGCGGGTTTGGATAGGTATCATTTAAATACCTTGGAAGGAGCAGAACGCCAACCAGTCAGACCCGGCAAACGATTTTTAGAAAATTGAGAGGTGTTAAGTGCTCTCAAAAAACGCGAAGAAAAATCCTTCCTGTGACCTTTGTGGGGATGCCGAGATAAACACGGTCCCTAAACAGCAAAGGTCACACTAACTTTCCTTCTCTATGCCCACCTAATTGCAAGGACGTGGCCGGCGCCGTTATTGATTATTAAAGAAATTGAGTAACTGGAGCACGTACAGTGAGAATGGCCGGTTACTCCAAGCCCCATTCAGTTGATTCATTGTGCAATTTCACTAATTCTGATCGATCACGTTGTAACAACTATTGATACGTGCAGGCAATCAAGGTAAGCTAAAGCTAAGCTAAAGCTAAGCTAAAAGCTAAGCTAAAGCTAAGCTAAAGCTAAGCTAAAGCTAAGCTAGTTAAGCTAAAGTGCTAATAGCTAAGCTAAAAGCTAGGCTAAAGCTAAGCTAAAGCTGAAGCTAAAGCTAAGCTAAAGCTAAGCTAAAGCTAAGCTAAAGCTGAGTTAAAGCTAAGCTAAGTTAGGCTAAAGCTATGCTAATGAGGCTCAGTTGAAGCTAAGCTCAGTTGCTGAGGCTGAGCTAAAGCTAAGCTAAAGCTAAGCTAGAGCTAAGCTAAAGCTGTTAAGCTAGTTAAGCTAAGCTAAGCTAAAGCTAAGCTGTAGCACTGTTGTAGTGCTACAATTAGCTACAGTTGCTACAAGCTAAGCCAGCTTGCTATGCTGTAGTTAAAGCTGCTTGCTAGGCTAGTTTCGTTTGAGCATTGAGCTTA
The DNA here is from genome assembly GCA_034211315.2 of Aedes japonicus. Taxonomy (NCBI): domain Eukaryota; kingdom Metazoa; phylum Arthropoda; class Insecta; order Diptera; family Culicidae; genus Aedes; species Aedes japonicus. Next base: position 17,039 of record JASCZW010015948.1, read on the forward strand.
CAGGCTTAGCTAGTACATTGTTTACAGTTGAGCTTGAGGTGTTGGTTGTGCAGGCTTGCGCTGAGGTTTGAGTTGAAGCTGAGCTTGTTGCTTGTAGCTTAGGCTAGTTAGCTTTGAGCTTAGTTTGAGCTGTGCTTAGGTTGTTTAGCTGTGCTGTGCTTGAGTTTGAGGCTTAGCTTAGCTTGTGTTAGTGAGCTTGAGGCTTGCAGTTGAGCTTGAGCTGTGCTTGTTTGTTGTTAGTTTAAGCTAATAGTTAGTTTGGCTTGAGCTTAGCTTAGCTTGTATAGCTTGTTTAAGCTTGCTTAAGCTATGCTAGTTGTTTAGCTTAGCTTAGCTGAATGCTTGTTTGCTTGTTTGGAGGCTTGTATTGGTTGTTTGCTAGTTTAGTTTAGTTGTTTGCTGTTGTTAGTTTAGTTTAGTTTGTTGAAGCTGAGTTGTTTGCTCGCTGAGCTGGTTGAGCTTGGTTGTTTGCAGTTAGTTGAATCTAGTCTAATTGTGAGGCAGGCTTGTGAGTTTGTCAGATTGTAGAGCCAGTTGAGCTGATTTGCTGGCTCGAGACTGAGCTCATATGCCTAGTCATTTAAGCTGGCTGTAGTCAATCTGAGCTCAGGCTGGCTGAGTTAGATTTAGTTGAGTCAAGTTAGTGCTAGCCAACAGCTAATAGCTCAAGTGGCTGTCAGCCAAGTAGCCGAGCCAGTGAAGCTAAGCTGCTAAGCTAAGCTAAAGCTAAGCTAAAGCTAAGCTAAAGCTAAGCTAAAGCTAAGCTAAAGCTAAGCTGAAAGCTAAGCTAAGCTAAAGCTAAGCTAAAGCTAAGCTAAAGCTAAGCTAGCTAAGCTAAGCTAAAGCTAAGCTAAAGCTAAGCTAAAGCTAAGCTAAGCTAGCTAGTAGCTAAAGCTAAGCTAGCTAAAGCTAGCTAAAGCTAAGCTAAAGCTAAGCTAAAGCTAAGCTAAAAGCTAAGCTAAAGCTAAGCTTAGCTAAGTGAGGACGTATGTTAATCCCAAGGATCCTCTGTTGGTGCTCTGTGTTATTACTGATTATCTAGCAATAACGGAGTAGCAACCTCGGGCGGTCAATCATGTTCTTGCATACTTAGAAAATTTTACAGTATTCGGTATTTTTTTACCGGCCTTTCAACAGCTGAACGTTCGGTAATCTAATTTACCGGATTTCGGTGAAATTTTAAAGTACACAAAGGTTTTTTTTTGCACGGGGGATACGTTCCACTTTTAGTATGGAACCGTGTAAAACAAGTCTAAATAGAGTTGATAAATTCACATGTTTTAACATTTTATATTGCTTCGATTTTGTTTGTATGCGTTACCTTTCCAAGCAATGGTCGAAATACAGTTTTTTTAAATATTGAGTATATACACCAAAAATTGTGAATTTTTGAAAAACTGCCATATGATTACTTTTTACCCAAAACGTAAAATGTGATTTGAATTAGGTCTATAAGTGGTTCCGTTCAAGAGTTATCGCCGAAAACAAAGCGTGTAAAAAAAACGTGTAAAAAAACGTGTAAAAAACCTTAGTGTATTCCGGTAAAAAAATTACCGGAACTTGTCAAATTTTACCGAAGTCTGTTAAATCGCTGTTCAGCTGTTGAAAGTTCGGTAAGAAATTACCGAATACTGTAAAATTTTCTAAGTGTGTACTCATGCTTTGATGGTGATGATGATGATAATTACGGCTGTTCGATAACCCTTTTTGAAAAGTTGAGCGAAAAATGTTGAGCTACCATTTACAAACATCAAGTTTGTGTCTTCTAAGAGTTTTGATCGCAGGAATGGTGAAATGTTTCGAATTTATAGTTTATAGTGCCGAGTGCTCGGCACTGAAGAAGTCTGTAAGTTGCAGACGAAATAGGCCTATCTGTCAAAAGATAAGCTCATAGTGGAATTAAAAGGAATTTGCTCGCGATTACTAGCGAAAATTAAAAAAAAAGTGTTTCATAGGTTTAATTTTTTATTTTTTTAAAAAGTAATCAAATGAAGTGTTAAATTTTAAATTCTCCTAGTTTCCCAATCACAATCGTTCTACTAATACGCTCAAAAAAGTTTTTTTTTTTAAATAGTGTTTAAAAAAAAAATAATTAAAAGTGAAAGTGATGTAATTATTTTATTGTTACTCTTTTAAGCTTCCACACCCTTCTTCTTCTTCTTTAGCATTTCAAGCTTATTGCTTTCACAATTAGCTTATGGCTTGCTCTCAACTTAGTGTTCTAGATGCTCTTCCACAGTTATTAATTGAGAGCTTTCGATGCCAAGTACCATTTTTGCATTAGTATGATTGTGTGGCAAGTACAATCATACGCTATGCCCAGGAAGTCGAGAAATTTTCCTTAACGAAAAATTCCTAGACCAGACCGGGAATCGAACCCAGCCACCTCCAGCATGGTGTTGCTTTGTAGCTGCGCCTTTACTGACTGAGCTAAGGGAGGACCCCACACCCACACCCTTACAATAGGCTTATTATAAGCTGTTTAGCGAAAAATTCATCAGTTTTGCTTTAACAAACGGGCCGAATGCTTATCTGTATCCAGGATTGTGAAAATCCC